>JAEQBA010000624.1:228782-355420 GCA_019434445.1 Phalangium opilio
AAAACCACGGTAAAACTGGAGTCGCGGACCAGTAGAGCTAGCCGAACCTCGTTCGTCTAGCAGACGATGTCTAAGAAAACGCCCATTTGAATTCAAATTTTATGTTTTTTTTATTAAGGTTTTTTCGGGATTCCATGTGGACTTGTTTTCGCAGATCGGATTTAATTTCAGGATATAGTTCAGATACATAATTAAATTGTTAATTTTGAATTTTTGAAAACCTTCATCAGATCAGGGATAGATAGACTTTTTTAAGACGGAAGGGTACCAGGGTTATTCGGGTGCGCGTCCTAGTCCACGACCCCCTTACCCGTGACGGGGGGGGTATGAAAGAAGAGGCGGGTCTTATTTTCATTATGGCGTTGTATGTATATCCGTCCAATAAACGTCGTCTGCCAAGTTGGAATGGATTGGGCTCCGATTGTAATTTTTGAAAGAACATTGTTTAAAAATGGAAGTAACACAAGACATAGGGCTTGAAATCAAACACATTTTGAAATACGATTTATTTCTCTTTGATGAAGTTGTAGTGATGCTTTAAAGCCTTCATAGATATTACAACACGAAACAGGTTTTAACAAACACTAAGCTCACAAAACTCCTGGCCATTCACTAGCCTTGGTTAACTTCATCAAATTCGCTTACAAAATTATGAGGATAGTAGACATGATTGGCTTTAGAAAGAATTAGCGAACACTTTTCACCCTTTACAGATGTACTCCAAATCCAAAACACCGGCAATAAATTCCCTACCTCTTAATTGCTATTAAAAACAATTCCCGAATAATTTCCGTGCCCTTGCTTTTAGACAGCTTCATTTTGACCCCTGTAAAGATGCTTTTCTGTACAACCATAGCCCACTCGATCACGCGCATCACGACGTAAGCTGCTCGCGCTATATAGCGCGAGCAGCGCAGCGTCCGGGAGCGCGGATCGAGTGGGCTCTGGTACAACGCAAGAGGGGTCGTAGTCATAGCGACAGATGTAAACAGGAATTACGTATTATTGGCCCTCCTTTCAGCAACGTCACCAATACGTAGTTTTTAGTGAGCCAATAAGAAAATTTAATTTTTTGGTTACGTGTTGAAGGAAGGGGCTATGTACTCTCGTCTATGAGTCGGACTGAAGTAAATATTAACCGTTGGGAATTCCGTCTTAAAAAAGTCTATCTATCCCTGATCAATATAGTGAGGTAAATTCATGGTTTCCATGAAATAATTCATATAACTACTAAAAAATTCATGGTTTCTGAAATAATTCGGATATAACGAAGATAATTCATGGTTTCGATGAAGTAATTCAGATATAACGAAAAATTCATGGTTTCATGAAATAATTCGGATATAACGAAATTAATTCATGGTTTCCATGAAATAAGTCAGATATAACGAAAACAATTCATGGTTTCATGAATTAATTCAAATATATCGAAGAAATTCATGGTTTCCATGAATTAATTCCTGATAACGAAATAAATTCATGGTTTCCTTGAAATAATTCAGATAAAACGAAAAAAAATTCTGGTTTCCATGAAACAATTCAAATATAACCAAGAAAATTTATGGTTTTTCCTTTACAAAATTAGGTACATGTAATAAGTTAAGTTTCGTAACGTCAGAAATAAATCGCTCCCAATTAAATTAATTACATCTAAAATCGAGAGCCAATCATGTCAGGTATCCGACAAGAAGGTAAAACCCACGCTAAATACCTTATTAAAAAATAACCTTGGTGGTAATTTAAACTTTAAAAGAAAAAAACATCCAGTTCAATTCCACCCATATATTAATGAATTAAATTTAAAAAATAAAGTTTACTTTAAAACAATCCCGAAAATTCCATATAACAGTTAATTAGGTAATTAGGATCTAAGCCAGGTTTATTCTTCCAATTATAAATGACATAACGTCGTAATATAGTCTTCCCCCGCCAAATAATTACTTATTGGCGCGTGGCGGGAACTGCCCAAGTTCCAACTTTTATCATTCCCATAGATTTATAAAGTAATATACATCACAAATTTACCTACCTTCGTATAAAAATATTTTAAATATGAAACAACTAAAGTAACATCACCTAAATAGTTTAATTTTTGGAACTGAACAGACAATGATAAAGCTAATTTAATTAATTAAGGTGTATCCAATCATAAACACTTCTCCAATGTTGATTTATAACTTGTGGGCTCAATCAAAATCTAAGGGCTGCTCATAGAACTTATTACATTTAACATTTCATCGATTCACTCAAAATTCAGTTGATTTCCCATAAAACCATCATGCACTTCGGTTCTTTAATTACCCTCCCTTTTTGGGAAGTTCATGATGTATATCATTTCTAATATCTATGATTAGCTTATAGTTATTGGCAGAATTAAAAAGCACGGTGTACTTTTTTTCGCGCGTGATATTTGCGCGCCTTTTTTTTAATTTTAATTGCGCGTGACATCTGGTTAGCGGCGGAATAGAGAACCAGATTCTTAAACAGAAAACCTGATTTAAAAAAAATTAAAAAAATAAAAGGTATTAAGTGCTAGGCCTAGTTTGGTATTCAACTGGTGAATCAATTTTTTTTAATTCGAGTTTTATGTAATAGATTATCTTTAATAACACTACTGCGATTTTTAAGTGTTGTAGAGTTATAGTCGTTTGCAAATTTTTTCTGTGTTTTTTAATTTAGGGTCAATCTAGGTTAACGTAATTTTCTAGATAATTTGCATATTTTGTGTGTATAAAGTTTTTTTAATTTTGTTTTAATGGATTTTAAATTTAATGCATCAGATGCTAAAATTTAATTTGAATTTAATGTTTTTTTTAAATTTTAATCTAAACCTAAAGTGATATTAAAATTATTATTTTGTGTTGCAAAAAGGGACTTAAAATAATAAAACTATTGTTTAAGCAATTAAAGCAACGAAAGTTAATTAAACTTGAGCTGCGAAGAGCCCGGACAACCATTTTTATAAATCTATTCTAAGATTTTATGCCTGGCAACCGATCCAATTCAATCTTATTTTAAAATTAGCATACCTTATAGATTTTCGTATTAAAATTAATTCGGGAAAAATTTACATTAAAAACCCAAAGAAAAATAACTACGACGGCAAAAAACCCACTTTGAGGCTAAAAAACCCGCAAAATTTAAGTCTAGTCAGAGCCAAAAATACTTGTCGGTTGATTTTCAATTGCTTTGGGCAAAGACATTAGCTAGCGTCTCTCAGTCGTTCAGACAAGGACATGAAATACATTTACGAGTGACTTTACGTAGCGTCATAACCATATAATACTCTAAATAAGTATGGATGTCTCGTAGAGGCTTATAGTAGCGATTGCCGCTCCACCTAGAAGACAACAGCCTGACCAATTAAATCTAACCTCCTAATCAAACCCTTACCTAAACTATACCATAAATGCAATGAGGCGGAGGGTGTTGGGTGATGTCTTATCCCCCAGTGGCGCCATCTGTATTTAAATTTAACTTTCAGTAATCTTCGATTATTTACGACAAATTCGCCACCAGGGGATCCAAGGTTTATAAAGCCTGGAAAACAGGGATCGCCTTGAAACCTCAAGGAAATATATGGGAAAAAACCTGCAAAACTATGGGAAATATATGAGAAAAACATGGAAAACTATGGGAAATATATGAGAAAAACATGGAAAACTATGGAAATATATGAGAAAAACATGGAAAACTATGGGAAATATATGAGAAAACATGGAAACCTATGGGAAAAACATGGAAAACTATGGGGAAAAACATGGAAACTATGGGGGAATAACATGGAAAACTATGGGGGAATAACATGGAAAACTATGGGAAAAACATGGAAACTATGGGGAAAACATGGAAAACTATGGGGGAAACATGGAAAACTATGGGGGAAAACATGGAAACTATGGGGAAAACATGGAAACTATGGGGAAAAACATGGAAACTATGGGGAAAACATGGAAACTAGGGGGAAAACATGGAAAACTATGGGGGAAAACATGGAAACTATGGGGAAAACATGGAAAACTATGGGGGAAAACATGGAAAACTATGGGGAAAAACATGGAAAACTATGGGGGAAAACATGGAAACTATGGGGAAAAACATGGAAACTATGGGGAAAAACATGGAAAACTATGGGGAAAAACATGGAAAACTTGGGGAAAAACATGGAAAACTATGGGGAAAACATGGAAAACTATGGGGAAAAACATGGAAAACTATGGGGAAAAACATGGAAAACTATGGGGAAAACATGGAAAACTATGAGGAAAAATGGAAACTATGGGGAAAAACATGGAAAACTATGAGGAAAAATGGAAAACTATGGGAAATCGGAAAAAACATGGAAATTATGTGAAACCCTTCTTCATTCTAAAAAAAGGCCCTAGCTTCGCCCAAGACTTATTTAGACTATTATATGGTTATGTTATCGTTTACACTTGGTTCCGGTTTCTTTTAGGGCTAGAAATTTGGGATTCAAATCTTTCTAGACTGTAGTAGTCTTAACTTAAATAAAGGGTGGTGGTAGTATGGCATTATAGCCTGGGCCCCGGACCGTTCTCCGCGTACCACCCTGTAATCATGGAGATTACCTACCATGAGTTGAGCCTAGGAGGGGGTTTGATGTAGTGCTTGCAATACAGTACATTACATTCCTAGAAGGGTGTAGTTACCTGTATTTATATCAAGAAGTAAACAATGCTAAATGTATGTTGTTGTTAATTTATAATGGTGGAATTAATTCCGGAATGGTCCATATTTCTCTGTCTTAATGGTTTTGTTACTTTTGTAAGGTTTTTGCTGGTACCGGGTTGGGTTTTTTTTTTATTTTAAGGTAGATTATTACCTTATTTTGTATTCGGGTGTGGTCTTGGATTATTATTATTTTATTAATTTAGATTAAGTTGAGTTTGTCAGGAATTATGTAAATAGGTTAAAATATGATTCAGATTTTGTTTCTAATGCATAGTTTTGGTTAAAAAAAACTTCATCAAAATTGCGTATTTAATTAAAAACCCAATTCTGATTTCGTTAAAATTGCCCCAATTCTACACTTCGTTAAAATTGTATATTTAGTTAAAAAGCCAATTTTGACTTCGTTAAAATTGTATATTTAGTTAAAAAGCCAATTTTGACTTCGTTAAAATTGTATATTTAGTTAAAAACCCAATTCTACGCTTCGTTAAAATTGTATATTTAGTTAAAACCCAATTCTACACTTCGTTAAATTGCGTATTTAGTTAAAACCCAAATTCTGACTTCGTTAAAAAATAAAAAGCCCAATTCTGACTTCGTTAAAAAAATAGAAACCCCAATTCTGACTTCGTTAAAAAATAAAAACCCCAATTCTGACTTCGTTAAAAAATAGAAACCCCAATTCTGACTTCGTTAAAAAATAGAAACCCCAATTCTGACTTCGTTAAAAAATAGAAACCCCAATTCTGACTTCGTTAAAAAATAGAAACCCCAATTCTGACTTCGTTAAAAATAAAAACCCCAATTCTGACTAAGTTAAAAAATAAAAAAACCCAAATTCTGACTTTGCTAAAAACAATTTTATATGGTTATAAAGAAAAAATCTAACCCTTTTTTTCTATTTCTTTATATTAAACAGTGATCAGAGGTCATATGAGCTCAATCCACACAACCATCCAATGGAAACGTCCGAACTGGGTGTCAAGGTGACCCGAGTCGTCCGCAGCGCTACTAAAACAGCCAATCAGAAAAGCTCTAGCAATAACCTAAATGAAGGTCAAACTGTAACCTTACATCGTCCAATCAAATGCGGCAGTAAACTAGGCGAAGGCGAATTTATATTCATGGGTCGATCGCGATTGGGTGAACCAGTAGTGACATGCGCACCGCGTTATCACGAATGGCAGAAAATCAGACGTCAAGCCTTATTGGATGATACGAATCCCTGCATTTTGGACTGATTTCATTTCATTTCATTTAAGTTCAAAAGAAAAACAAACAAATATATATTCTTTATAAATAGTGCCAAAGATTGTGCCTTAATTAACGTAATTAAACTCTAATTAATTATGATTAAATATTAAACAAATCCCTAGTCCCTTAAAAAAGGTTTTTAAGTTTCAAAGCCTTTTAAAAAAATGTAAAATTAATTTTCTTATTAATGTAATATGATTAGTGTAAATATTTAAAAGAGAAAGGATTATATGACGTTTCACTTCATTGAAGAATAAATGAAGAGAAAAACGAACAAAGGCTTAAAAAGTATATAATGATCTCAAATGTTGATCAACTTTTGTGTATAAATTAATTATTGTGAATAAAACCAATATTTTATATCAAGCTTTTAAAATCAAAAATACGTATTATTTATTTTAACTTACTTACAAACAAAGGGTGGGGTGACATAGAGGCGACACTTGGAATACTTCTCAATGCTGTGATAGTGAGCTGATACTCTAGAGAGCTATGGGGGGGACCATGGTGACGTCAATACGCTCCTTGAATTTCTCAGTCCAGTATCATGATTCCATGTGTCGCTTCTATGCCTTCCAGCTAAGGTGGACTCATCTATCTCTCATCTCTGACTTTGAAATTATATTATTAAGTACTTTGACTTAGCAAGATTTTTTTTAAAAAAAAAACCACGCCATTTGCATACGTCAACATATCGTTGTTCAAAATGAGACGCGTCTACCCCACACTATGACGTAATTCGAGTAATAAACCCAAACACGATGATGTTATCCAATACAAAGTACTTCAATTGACGTTTCGTATAACTAAAGTGAGTCACGATAATGGAGTTTCCGGTCACGTGGCACTTATCAACTGTTCCTTCATTCGGAATTAAGCTAGGCTTAAAGTTGAGACGCTAATATTAACCATAAGCAAATAATTACAACCCAGTAAGTTACACAGCTAGAGAGGTATTCCATATATAACTGCTTTGATAAGTTTATAAGTGATATGTTCCTTCCATAAGTATGAATGGCACTACCAATACAAGTTCGTAATGCTACTGAGAGATGGACTTACAGTACTCGAGATAACTAGTTCGAGAAGGAGAACGACGGAATTAAGCGAGTCAATTGAAGTCCTAACTACACTCGGTTGGTGGTGGTTAATTAATTTTGCATGCAGGACCAAGTTCCATCTAGGTCCTATTTAGTCTGAACTTACTAAGTTACCCAAATTTGACAGCAGCGCCCCACTCACCAGGCGTATGTCGCTCGCTTTACCCTGAATCTATACTTCAATCACTTCAAAATTACAAGCTCCAGTTTGTAACCAGAGATTAACAAACTTATGGGTGGATTTTAATTCACTTATGATCTTATGATCTTAATACAAGAGGCGCCTAGTCTATCTAAAGTACTTAATGTAAAAGTTAGAGGCGCAAAGCTTATTTTTTAATTGAGATCATTGAGACTAAATACTATAGCGCATAGTTTATTCCAATTTCAATCCCAAATTGGCTCTAGTATTCAAAGCTAAATTTATGTTTTTATAACGACTATGGAAACGTATTAGTACTAAGCTTGGTAATTAGGCAAAGTTGGGGTGACTCAACACCCAGGAAACCACGTGAAACCAACACCCACGTGCAGCAACTGAGCTCGAGATGTTAATTTTATTTTTTTGGCTTTGTCACAAATGGTATATCATTAACTTCATTAAATTTTTAATAAATAAATAATTAAAAAAATTCAAATTATAAAAATAAATAAATAAATAAAAAATTATTAAAAATAATAAAAAATTATTAAAAATAAATAAAAATTATTAAAATAAATAAAAAATTATTAAAATAATAAAAAATAATTAAAATAAATAAAAAATTATTAAAAATAAATAAAAAATTATTAAAAATAAAAATAAATAAAAAATTATTAAAAATAAATAAATAAAAATTATTAAAAATAAATAAATAAAAATTATTAAAAATAAATAAATAAATAAATAATTAAAAATATTAAAAATAAATAAATAAATATTTACTTTTGACCTCGTTTAAACTGTTTTAAACTCAAATTTTGAATTAAAAATTAAATATGTACTATCAAATGAGGATCATGTCCTCTTACGGCACAATTAATAAACAAGGGCGTCGTTTTAAAATTAACCTGATTTTAATATGAAATCAAAACACAGCTCCCGAATTAATAACATCAAACATTTCCTAGCACCCTGCGAGCGACGAAATTATGTTTCTTTTTTTAAAAAAAATTAAGGCATTTAAGATTTAAAAAAAAAACATGAGGCACCCATTCTATATAAGATATACAGGGTATTTCTAAAAGGAATGTCCGAAATTAAGGGCAGCTAGTGTTCTTTGGGAAATCCATTTTTGAGTTTTCAAGTTATAAACATTTGAGTGTTTATGGATGACCCCTTAATTGAAATATTTATCTTTCAGTTTCTTACTTATTAAATTTAAGGGGTCATTCAATCATAAACACTTCCCTAATGTTCAATGCTGACAAACCTTTAAAAAAACACCCTGTACACGCAGACAATATTATGGAGCGACTATAAATTTATAATAAAAACATTGCGAAAAATAACTTAAATATTATCTAATTTAAAATTTCATCCGCGTAACACCCAAAAGGGTCCAAAAAATAACTCCATAAAATCCTTTACGCAAGAAAATTATACAAAATACAGTTAACCCAATTTTTAAGTCATGAAAAAAACACAGAGAAACAAAGAATAATAAAAAAAACTAACCGTCTTTTTTTAATTGGTCATAATTCGTTATCAAGCTCTCTCTCTAGAGGACCCGTTTTTCTAGCGCCAATTACTATATAAAGTTTAAAGGAACATTACCACAAAACTTAAAATAATAATATTATTATTATTTTTAATCTAACCAAGGACAACGGAATACCAGGGATAGATTTAATTTTAGAAGTAGGAATGGAGTCTAACGGTTAGTATTTACTGCAGTTATTCCGACTCATAGCCCACCCAGTATAGTATAGATCCCCTCCCTCCAACACGTAATAACTAAAAGTTTAAATTATCTTATTGGTTGGCTCAGTTTTAAACTACGTTTTGATGACGTTGCTGATGCGGGGACGGCGAAAAATGACGTAATTCCTTTTTACCTCTGTCGCTATGACCACCCGCCTCATCTTTCATACCCTCCCCCCGTCCCGTGGAAGGGGGTCCGTCCGGGATTTGACGCGCGCCCAGATATTACTCTGTTAACTTCTCCATTCCTACTTATAAAATTAAATCTATCCCTGGTATGATATTGTAAGGTCACATTATTCCTTTAAGTTTTCTCAACTCGCGGAAAGTAGAACGGAAACCCAACCCAATTGCATTTATTATTAATGTTAATACTAATTGATATGAAAGAGATATAATCGCATGATCAAATGCTTACATAAACTCTCCCTGAAACCAAAACCTTGTAATTATTGTTCAAAGGCCCAGGGAGACAAAGATAAAGTTGAGGCACCAAAAATACAGCCATAGACAATTCTTCAATCATTTCTGCTTACACTTGTGTGATGGGCAGGAATAGATACAGCTAATTGGAGTCATTGTGTATCCACCATTTTAATTTCTCTACGTACCTAGTTGTGCTTTGAGGGAGGAGCTAGCTATACTAATCATTATGTAGTAAGTTATCAAGCCCGGAATACCCACAAAACCCGAATTCATAGAAATTAACACGGGAGATATGGATGGGTGCTCAATGATTCTTAGTAGCTGTATGTATTCCTGGTATCATGGTCAACTACTGGAGTACTAAGGTATTTTAATTAATATGATATTAAATGCCGGATATGGATTTTCAAATTTGAAAAATAAGTCATTGTTGAGTTAAGATACTAACATATGTTGCCCTGGGGCGATACAGTCAAATATGATTAAAAATTTAAAAGCGTCTAGTTTTGTGATTTTTTTACCATTAATTTGGAAGTTAATTCTAAGATTAATTTAGAAGTTAATTCTATAATTAATCTAGAACTTAATAACCTGTAGTCTTTTCCAAGTCCCATTTAAACACGTACCATAAGTTAAAAATAACTCCAAATAAGTTAAACACAATAAAGTATCTCATAAACAAGAACTATATTAAAACCAAATATGAAATACTTTCCATAACTGTTAAATGTGCAAGGCCTAATTACCAAACGAAAATTCTTAAATGTTAAATATCAAATATTAAATATTAAAACCCAGCAGCTGAAACCGCATTAAATCATTACGATACGCCATTAAGTCAAAATCCACAAGATATCGATCGCTTCTTAAATGCGACCTTCGCGCACGCGTTAAGCCTTGTTTAATTTTTTAAAGAGGAATAAATACTAAGCCTAATGATTTTCCCGCCAATTTAGGCCCGATCGCGAGACGCTATACCCTACAGAGACGCGTATCTCTGAGTCTGATTGGTTAGGTGGGCGTCTCGAGCAGGTGCATTCAGCACGCGACGTTGTCCCACGCGCGTTGCTTCCTGAATCTCGCTTTTGTCGCCCTCGAGCGGACAGCCGTTTAAAACCATGGATATCATAACAAAACAAAGTGAGAACCTGAGAACAGACCCTTTTCAAAAAGCGTAGTATCTTAACAAGAAGTGATATCTAGTTTATTAGGGAGAAGGTAGAAGATGCCTAAGTATTAATTCGCGCGTGCCATAGTCCCAGCCAGTCCCCCTTTCAAAATACAAGGGGGGGGGGGACGTAAAAGGAGGCCGGGCTATTTCGCCAGTTCTCCTCAGTCGGAGGAAAATACAAGTAATTTTTTACCTCATTCGCGTCGCGCTGACGTGCACGAGTTTTCAAGAACCAATGAGATGCTGCAGCTGGTTGTAATTTAGAGGCGGCGGGGATTAACAGTCCGGACAGGCTACGTCTACGTTTGGACTGGAGATAAAGAGCTAGATTATAAATGTGCAGGCAAATTTATACCTTCTCCCTAGTAAACTAGATATCACTTCTTGATCTTAATTTACACGTCTTTGTTATCCCGTCTTAAGAAAACCAAAGGTCGCAGGTCAACACAACAGACTCTGTTTCACCCCCTGACCTTTTAAAATAAATCAAAACTAGTCTATACATCTTTCTGATGACTATGGTATAAGAAAAGAATTAATACTTCAATATTTTGGAAAAAGAAAAAAATACAGAAATGGGTCAGGGACTTCAGCGGAAGTTTTTAAAGATTTTTACAAATTATGCAGATTGTGAGTTTGATAATAAACTTAAGATAGAAAATGAACTTCGAGCACGAATTAGGTAGAAATCGTTAAAACTGAAGATACGGCCTTGAATTAAAAAAACAAAAATTATCGCAATGTGTTATTGGGTTTAAATAGTACGATTTCACTGAGGGATTTTTGGAAGCAAATTAATGATTGTAATTAAAGATATCGACTTACAATTAACAAGTGAGTCTAGATTAAATAAAGCTCTTAAAATTTTCACGTTTAAAAAATACAGGGTGTTCTACCAAAGATGAAGTGTAATGAATGAGATGGTTCTATGGGAAACCAACTGAATTTTGAGTGAATCGATGAAATGTTAAAATGTAACTTCAATTTATGAGCAGACCTTAGATTTTGATTGAGACCCCACAAGGGATGCATGCACCCCCTAACCCACAAGTTATCTTGAACTCTCTTTTTGTAACACCCTGTATCATATTATAATATTATGCAGAGTTCTGCAAAAGTTCAGTGTACGCCGAAGTTTACCGAAGAAACCGCCTTATCATTGGATAGCTAGCTGATAATAATGATTACAAGAGAACAACAGTTCCAATATAGTTTCAAGTTTATATTAAATAAACTGCTCATAATCAGTTGTCCCTTAACGTCATACTTCGTACTTCACCTACCCGGGGTTAAACGACGGTGACAAGTGACATTGTCAATCAATACACAATCTATAATAAATACACTTAAAGATCGAACAGTAAACTCATCGGATAGGATAAACTTAAAGGGCAAGTCTCAATTAAATCGTAAAATTTGGGATAGATTTAATTTTAGAAGTAGGAATGGAGAATAACGGTTAGTATTTACTTCAGTTATTCCGACTCATAGACCACCCAGTATAGTATAAAGTCCCTGCCTCCAACACGTAATGTAACTAAAAGTTTAAATTATCTTATTGGTTGGCTCAGTTTTAAACTATACGTTTTGATGACGTTGCTGATGCGGGGACGGCGAAAAATAATGACGTAATTCCATTTTACCACTGTCGCTATGACCCGGCCGCCTCTGAATTCTTTCATACCGCCCCCTCTCCCGTGGAAGGGGGTCCGTCCGGGATTTGACGCGCGCCCAGATATTAATTACTCTGTTCTCCATTCCTACTTCAAAAATTAAATCTATCCCTGTTTTAACTGCATTTTAAATGAAACCGAAACTTCCCCTTTAATAATAAAGAAAACTATAACCTCATTGTGTGATAGCAGAAACACATCTGTACTAAATGCTACAAGCTTAACAAGGCAAATTAAAGACTTGATCGACAACGGAGTATACAGACTAAAGTTATTCCGTCCATAATGGCGGTTGGAGTTATACATTGTCGCTATGGTTACTGGTTGGCCTTAATTATAACGGTGCTATACTATTGGTCGAATTACCCCGTTCACGGTGACGTCATAGTGATACCCAATGTTCCCCGTTCGTTCTGGATCGAATTAATCAAATATTATAAAGGAAATGAAACTATTCAAATCGAACCCGAGTACATGACCGAAGGGGTAAAGGTCATTGATAAAGAAGACGTCGAAGAACAAGATATTAAAAGTGGTAAGTTCATATGATATGTTCTCCATGATAAGTTTGTTAATCTCTGGTAACTTAGAAACTGGATTGGGATTGTAATTTTGAAGTGAGTGATTGAAGTAGGGAGGTCATATATTCAGGGTAAAGCAACATACGCCTGGTCAGGCGCTGCTGTGAAATTACTAAATTAGGGCTTTTAAATAAGGCGAATTTCACTTTTAAATTGTATAATTTAATTAGTGTATTCTAAAATTAGAATAATAAATTCATTACAGGTAAGTCAAGTGAAGATTACGTTAAAAGTTTAACAGCGACTGTGACAGTTTGGTGTATCGCTTCTTTTATGATTTTAACCGTCTTAGCAGCAGTTGCATTCTTCGTCATGCATAAGTAACTAAAACCGTTAATTATAATTATAATTAAATCTAATTATAATTTTAATTTAACAACAAAAATAAAATAAATGCAAATATTTTTTAGGAGACGACACGTGAAATTTGCACCTTTACCAAATGAATCACAGAGGTTATAAATCACCATTAACAACTTTGTCTTAATTGTAGCTAGCTGTAGTTAGTCAATCTCAGGGAACACATTTTATACTTTTTAATTAATATACTTTTGATACCTAATTGCGAGTACGGCTTCACGTTAATTCATTTCATTAAAACTAAAAAATATGTAAGTATGTATTTATGTATATCTTTCTACAAGCCGGAAACATCAATATTCAAATACAAACTTAATTTCCAAATACATCTCAAATTTTCCATATATTATTTCTAAGAAAAAAAAAATGAGTTTTATTAATTCAATTGCAGTGTTAATAAGGGCCCCAAAACCACCATGAATCTATGGTAATACGCTTCCTTTCAAGAATGCGATTAAATATACAAAATAACCCCCTTGAATTTTGAAAAATGAGTCAAAAATTGAATACAAAAATTTGCAAAAATCAAGAATCAATATATTAGTTCAATTGCAAGGTAAAAAAGGGACCCAAAACCACGGGGAATCTATGGTAATACGGGTTCCTTTCAAGAATGCACCTAAATATAAAAATCCTCATCGCTATACGTCAAAAATAATTAAGTTTCCAAAATCTAGCAAAAGTCAAAATTTAAAAATTTCTCCAAAATAAAAAAACCGCCTACAACGATTGAAACGTATAAATCGAGTCAAAATTTTATATTTAATTCAATATAAATTATAGATGAATGGCAGCTCCGTCATAAATTAACACGCGTCAAAGGCTATAACTGCCAATACACCCGCGGCAAGACAAAATTTTGGACATATTAACGGTTGAAGCCCCGAAATTCTGACAACCATATAAAGTTTATAATAGTAAGGAAATGGCAGTGGTATGATTGTACCGGTTTTATTAAAACAGGGTATTTAATACTGGTGCCATTACGCCTTCTATTTCAAGAAATACCATAACATAAACTGGCTGGGCAAACACACTGTGGAAATGGCCGCAACGGCACCAAAAGTTTGCATGGCATATAAAGAAATCTCATAGGATTATTTTTTATTTTTTTTCCCGTAACCTCGGACATTTGTCGCCCCCTAGTGGGTTTTATGGTTATGGGCAAAAAATATTCTAGACAGATTCAAAATCCGGGTGTGGAGATTCATGTTCAAGCGAGTGTTCATGAAGAATTCATCAGAAGTATTTTTTGGCAATTCATGATTAGTTATACCCCCAACGAGCGCCAGCCGCCATTATGGTATGTATATTTTTACAGACATTTAAGCCACGCCTCCTGGTATGTGTTTAGCATTAGTGGCAACTAACGTGACGTTGCATGACGTAATACTGCCAAATCCTCAATGATTGAAAATAACTATAACCTAGGCTAAAATACGAGTCCACTTCAATTTAATGCAACCGTCCGTTATAAGATATGTTCCGTTCCATAAGTTTGTTAATCTCTGGTAACTTAGAAACTGGAGCTTGTAATTTTGAAGTGATTGAAGTAGGGAGGTCATAGATTCAGGGTAAAGCGACATACGCCTGGTGAGTGGGGAGCTGCTGTCAAATTTGGGTAACTTAGTAAGTTCAGACTAAATAGGACCTAGATGGAACTTGGTCCTAGCTGCAAAATTAACCACCACCACCGAGTGTAGATTGGACTTCAATTGACTCGCTTAATTCCGTCGTTCTCCTTCTCGAACTAGTTATCTCGAGTACTGTAAGTCTCTCAGTAGCATTACGAACTCGTATAGCTAGTGCCATATTTATGGAAGGAACATATCACACTAAACTTGAGGATAGAACTTTAACATTATCACATGATGTTATGTTAAGGAGAAGACATCGTGAGGCTTAACGTAATGCTCGGTTTTGCATGGCATTTCGTAGACATTACATATAAATATATAAATTTTTATAGACTGGGCTAAGGTTCTTCTCTTTTAGTTCTTTCGTCTCGGATTTCAAAAATTTCAAGTTTTATATTATTCGCGCCCTTGTCCATCTCTATGAATAATTCCTTCAATTTTTTATTTTTTTTATTCACTATACAATATGGATATGGATGCGGTGAAACGTGTCACGTGGTATACTGTATAAGGCGCGTGATATAAGTCCCTTAAATTCTTGGGTTTTGTTCGTATTAAGGAGGAGTGATAAAGGGGGTGTAAATGCCATAGGTAACGTCGAGAAATAAAATTGAATTGAATTGAACCAGGTGGTACTGTACCCAGGCTTATAACGTAACCGTGCTTTTTTCTAATCATGGGTTTGGAGGTATACCAACTGAGCCACGATACACAATGTTGAACCCTCTTTGAGCTAATTTAGTTGTGAATTTAAACTAACGAGCATAAAAGAATTTCTCCGCACCCACGTGGGCTCGAACCCGGGGCCTTCCGTGTGTGAAGCGAATGAGATAGCTACAGAAACACGTACAAGCAGTCTTCGTTTGACTAAATCTTATTTGAATTAAAAACTAACTATAAAAAAACTTAGGTATCTGAGCACGAACCATTAGACACGACTTCACTGGGTACTGCTCCACTTCGATATGCTGACCACTTCGGGCACTGATACACTGTGGGATACTGACCATTTTCGAAGAATGATCTTTTAGGTATTGTCATTCAACTCTACCAACTGAGCCACGATACACAATGTTGAAACCGCTTTGAGATAATTTAGTTGTGAATTTAAACTAACGGGCCTAAAAGAAATTTTCCGCTCCCACGTGGTCTCGAACCCGGGTCTCTCCATGTTTAAGCGGGTGAGATAACTACTGCACATGACATTCAATGGCTCTACCAACTGAGCCACGATACACGGTGTTGAACTCTCTTTGAGCTAAATTAGTATTGAATTTAAACTAACTCTAAAAACTAACGAGCATAAAAAACTTGGCCGCGCCTACGCGGTCTCGAACCCGCGATTATCCGAGTGCGAAGCGGATGCGATAACCACTTCAAAACAGATTCATATACAGTTGTGCTTCGTTTGACTAAATCTTATTTCAATTAACAAATAACTATAAAAATAACTTCGGTATCTGAGCACGAACCATTAGACACGACTTCACCGGGCACTGGCCACTTCGAGTACTGATCCACTGTGGGATACTGACCACTTCGAGTACAGATCCACTGAGGGATACTGACCACTTCGAGTACGGATCCACTGAGGGATACTGACCACTTCGAGTACTGATCCACTGAGGGATACTGACCACTTCGGGCCTTGACTATCTTCGAAGTTTGATCTTTTTGGTATTGGCATTCAACGGCTCTACCAACTGAGCCACGATACACGATGTTGAAGCTTCTTTGAGCTAAATTAGTTGTGAATTTAAACTAACGAGCATAAAAGAATTTCTCCGCACCCACGTGGTCTCGAACCCGGGGCCTTCCGTATGTGAAGCGGATGAGATAACCACTACACAGCAGATACATATACATAAAGGCATCGTTTGACTAAACCTTATGTGAATTAAAAATTAACTATAAAAAAATAACTTCTGTGTGTGAGCACTATCTTAATTAGACAAGAATTCAATAGGTAATGACCATCTTCGAAGATTGATCTTTCTGTCACTGTCATTCAATGGCGCTACCAACAGCGCCATGAAACACGCTGCTGAACGCTATTTGAGCTAATTTAGTTGTCAATTTGAACTAGAAAGCTTAAAAAACTTCGGCGCATCTACGCGGTATCGAACCCGGGCCTCTCCGGATTTGGGGCGTATGAGACAACCAAAATGAGGTACCGACCCCATATGGGATACCGACCTCTTGAGGTACCGACCCCAATTGGGATACCAACCACTTGAGGTACCGACCCCAATTGGGATACCGACCTCTTGAGGTACCGACCCCAATTGGGATACCGACCTCTTGAGGTACCGACCCCAATTGGGATACCGACCTCATGAAGTACCGACCCCAATTGGGATACCGATCTCTGAACTCTCTTCGAGCTAATTTAGTTGCCAATTTAAACAAACGAGCATAAAACAATTTCTCCGCACCCACGTGGTCTCGAACCCGGGTCCTTCCGAGTGTGAAGCGGATGCGATAACCACTTCACAACAGATTCATATACAGTTGTGCTTCGTTTGACTAAATCTTATTTCAATTAAGAACTAACTATAAAAATAACTTCAGTATCTGAGCACGAACTTCATCGGGTACTAACCATCTTCAAAAATTGATTTATAATGCACCGGCATTCAATGGCTCTACCAACTGCGCCACGTTATACGATGTTGAACCCTCTTTGAGCTAATTTAGTTGTGAATTTAAACTAACGAGCCTAAAAGAAAATCATCCGCACCCACTTTGTCTCGAACCCGAGTCCCTCCGGGTATGAAGCGGATGAGATAATCACTGCATATGGCATTCAATGGCTCTACCAAATGAGCCATGATACACGTTGATGAACCCTCTTTGAGCTAATTTAGTTGTGAATTTAAACTAACGAGAATAAAAGAACTTCTCCGCACCCACGTGGTCTCGAACCCGGGGCCTTCCGAATGTGAAGCGGATGAGATAACCACTACACAGCAGATACATAAATAAGTAGACATCATTTGACAAAATCTTATTTGAATTAAAACTAACTGTAAAAAAAAACTTCGGTATCTGAACACGAACCATTAGACACGACTTCACCGGGCACTGGCCACTTCGAGTACTGATCCACTGTGGGATACTGACCACTTCGAGTACGGATAAACTGAGGGATACTGACCACTTCGAGTACGGATCCACTCAGGGATACTGACCACTTCGAGTACGGATCCACTGAGGGATACTGACCACTTCGAGTACTGATCCACTGAGGGATACTGACCACTTAGGGCATTGACCATCTTCGAAGATTGATCTTTTTGGTATTGGCATTCAACGGCTCTACCAACTGAGCCACGATACACGATGTTGAACCCTCTTTGAGCTAAATTAGTTGTGAATTTAAACTAACGAGCATAAAAGAATTTTTCCGCACCAACGTGGTCTCGAACCCAGGGCCTTCCGTATGTGAAGGGGATGAGATAACCACTACACTACAGAAACATGTGCAAGCTCGCTTCGTTTGACTAAATCTTATTTGAATTTAAAACTAACTCCGCATGGAGTAATAACAACGGGAGTTGTTTTTTATACTGACGGCGCAGTAATCTTGTTTTAGGCCTAATTAAATGCTGCTAATTATTTTGTAATAAGAAGAGATATTTTATTTCTTTTTAATATTTAATTCCTTTTATATTTAGAAAGAGCAGCCGTTCTTTTAATTAAGGTATAATCAAGAAGCGATATCTAGTTTAAGTTTATTAGGGAGAAGGTATAAATTCGCCCTCCACATTTATAATCTAGCTCTTTATCTCCAGTCCAAACGTAGACGTAGCCTGTCCGGACTGTTAATCCCCGCCGCCTCTAAATTACAACCAGCCAGCATCTCATTGGTTCTTGAAAACTCGTGCACGTCAGCGCGACGCGAATGAGGTAAAAAATTACTTGTATTTTCCTCCGACTGAGGAGAGTGTAGCGAAATAGCCCGGGGCCTCCTTTTACGTCCCCCCTTGTATTTTGAAAAGGGGACTGCAGGGACTATGGCGCGCGTAATTACTTAGGCATCTTATACCTTCTCCCTAATAAACTAGATATCACTTCTTGGTACAATGTTAAGTTACCTATACTTTTACTTTAAAAACTGTTATATACACTTTCGACATGTAATAAGCAACGTGTTAATCAGCATTAAAGTTCAAGATCGAAGACGCGTATCGGAGATGATTAAAATTCCAATTGACATTTACACGTGTTAATAACATAGAACTTAACTGAAGTCAAGAACCGTGTTAAAAAGGTTTGAACTTTGACCTCTTTTAAGGCTCCTAGACCATATGACAGGCTAACATTACACGCAGGAACACGTGCCTCGTATTTGTCACATCTATGGCAAAGACACTACGCTCAAAACGAACCTTGTCTGCATCTCAATCTTCATATACACTTTGGAGAAACGAAAAAAACCAAATTTTAGTTCAAAATTTTGCAAAAAAAATGAGGACTTCGTTAAGCTAAGCTAGCCTAGTTTGAAAGTTGATACCCCAAGCGTCCCTTGATAGCTAGCTGCACCACCAAAAGTAAATTAAACCGAAGCTAATTTAATTAATCATAAACACTTCAAAAAGTTACATTTTAACATTTCATCGATTCACTCAAAATTCAGTTGATTTCCCATAGAACAAACCATCCACGCATCCCACTCATGTACCCATACTTCGGTCCTATTATAACACCCTTATATGATAACTTTCAGTTAATCCACTTCTACAACACTTATGCAAATATATAATATAAGGCCTAATATAGAAAATACTTGCCATATCGTTGAGCGTATCAACAAGACGTGTATGACAATTTTACATTTTTTTTTTAATTTCAAATTTTGTTTTCTTGAGTCGGGATTCCACGCGCATGGAATTGTGGGTATACATGTAGTAACTTAATACGCGCGTGAACTAACTGTGCTTAAAAATGAAGCACCCCCGGGCCTATCTCCTCGAACGTCAAGCAGCTCAGACAGTTGCGAGCTCGCGTTAGTCCGAGCACTAAAAATTATATACGCTCGCGTTGAAATGATTTTCCGCTATACGAAAGATTTAATTAATTTGTTGATAATGTATACGGCAATTGGTTGATTATGTTTAGTATCAGTGTACAAGATGGGGATGGGCTTTTCATGGCTTACCACCCATAAGACGTTAAGTGGGGGTTTAATTTGATGGGGCTAAGGTTAATCATTGCATGCCCAATCGCGTTTTTATTTATAGATAATTTTGCTAATTTTCACGGGACTTGTAAGAGATAACGTCTCTAAAGTGTATCGATCGAGTTTCTTACTGATTGAAATTACACCAAAAACTTCACCAGTTACTGATTGAAATTACCCCAAATATTACCAATTTACTGATTGAAATTACCCCAAATATTACCAAGTTTCTGATCGAAATGACCCCAAAAATTCACAAATTACTGATCGAAATTACCCCAAAAATTCACAAGTTCCTGATTAAAATTACCTTAAAAACTCGCATGTTGAAATTAAATCAAAGTTTCACATTATTCAAATTTAAATTACCCCAAAACAAAAATGCCAGTTACTACTTAAAATTACCCCAAACATTGACAAGTTACCAATTCAAATTACCCCACACTTTCACGCGATTCTAATTAAAATTAATAGTAATTACTAATTGAAATTACCCCAAAAGCTCACAAGTTACTAATTCAAATTACCCCCAATCTTTCGCTTGATTCTAATCCAAATTACCCGCCAATTTTCAAAAGATGTTAATTAAAATTACCCCTAAACAAAATACCAGTTACTAATACAAATTATCCCCAAAACTTTAACCATTTAAGACAAACATATCAACCCGTTGCTAAGGCGGATAAAATATAATGAAGCTCATTCCAAGTCGAAATAATAAATAAAATATACATTTTGAAAGCATAATTACGGATGATCCGGGCCAAAATAAAATAAAAAAAAAATCCCTGAAAACTTTCAACTTTTAACCTTAAACTTTCACCAAAAACATCATTCATTTTGAAGCCAGAACTTTTTATAATAATTTTTCTTTTTAAACTCGGTAATTCGTAAAGATACGCTTTTGAAATATTATTATCAGTATAAGCATAAGTTTATAAGAAATGTTCCGTTCCATAAGTATGAATGGCACTAGCTATACGAGTTCGTAATGCTACTGAGAGATGGACTTACAGTACTCGAGATAACTAGTTCGAGAAGGAGAACGACGGAATTAAGAGAGTCAATTGAAGTCCTAACTACACTCGGTGCAGGTGGTAGTTAATTAATTTTGCAGCTAGGACCAAGTTCCATCTAGATCCTATTTAGTCTGAACTTACTAAGTTACCCAAATTTGACAGCAGCGCCCCACTCACCAGGCGTCTCTCGCTTTACCCTGAATCTATGACCTCCCTACTTCAACGACTTCAAAAATTACATGCTCCAGTTTCTAAGTTACCAGAGATTAACAAACTTATGGAAAGGAACATATCTTATAAACTTATGGTAGAGACCAGTAAAGCTCGCTCATATATAATGAATAAAAATAAAAAAAAATAAAAAAATTTCCTTTAAAAATACGTGGCATTATGGTTTTTCGGCTCGCCTGTAATTTGGCGTGGGTGCGCTCGCCTTTAAGCGAGCCGAGCAAGAAAACGAACGACCCTCGGAGCACTTCAACTGCAGAGGCAAAAAAAAAACCAAAAATATAATATATAAAACAGGAATTTACGAATTAAATAAAAATGAGAGACGACTCCCAAAGCATATACTTCGGCCGTTTCTTAAATAAAAAAATCTTTTAAACGTTTCTGATTGGCCAGTTTTCCCCGCTCCCTTTTGCCCGGGATCGCAAAAGTTTTTTCAACCGCTATTAAAAGGAAGTCTATTAAATTGAAGAAATAATAGTTTAATACGTGACGAATTTGTTTTTTGTATTTTCTTGCCCCATGTGGATGTACGTTGTAGGCGGGGTTAGTGAAATATTTAGCACGTTTTGAAGCGTTACGTTGTGTATATGTTTGAAAAATCGCGCCAAAACTCGAGTTACGACGGTCATAGCGACATCTGGCGACGGTGTTTACGCAGATTGTGGGCATATACACTGGGCATATCGGGAATACATACAGCTAATCGGAATAATTGTTTATCCACCATTTTAATTTCTCAACGTATCTAGGCGGGTTTTGTGGGAGGAGTTAGCTAGACTTATCATTATATATGACGAATTTTACCAATAGCGAATTAATAACCTATCTCGCTGTCTGTTGCACCTGTGCGCCTTGGAACAGGCGTTGCTACCAACCATTGAACAGACACCATCAGAATTATGACCTCGGTGTGACGTATAGTAAGTTCTGAAGCCCGGAATTAACACCCACAAAACCCAAATTCATAGATATCAACAAGGGAGATATAACCATTAGCTGGCCTTGAATATAGCTTTCATTTAATCTACTTTTGATTGGTTCTAAGAGTTGATTATGTAAAGACGTTTGGCATACGTTCGTAGACCTCTCAGCTTCAGTCTTAAGAAGTTTCCTCTGGACGTCGGCAAGATCTCGCCTCTTTAAAACCAACTTATATTATATAGCTTTTCATTCTCAAACGTAGAGAAAAGCCTAAACACAAACGAATTTCTTTGTATTCTTGATCAAACTTGGCGAATTTTCGCTACATTTATAGTTATAATTTTATTTTATTTTTTTTTATGAAACAGAAAATACTTTTTCTCCGCTTCACTTATTTTTCATAATATAGTAATTATAATTAAGATTAAAAATAGGCCTTTGAAAACGGCACAGACTACTCAACTATAGATAATGTGCAGATACAAGTGTTGCCAGTGCAATTGCGAGTGCAATTCAACCGCTAACCATGCATAAGTTCATAAGATATATGTTCCATGATAAGTTTGTTAATCTCTGGTAACTTAGAAACTGGAGCTTGTAATTTTGAAGTGATTGAAGTAGAGAGGTCATGGATTCAGGGTAAAGCGACATACGCCTGGTGAGTATGGTGCTGCTGTTAAATTTGGGTAACTTAGTAAGTTCAGACTAAATAGGACCTAGATGGAACTTGGTCCTGCAAGCAAAATTAATTAACCACCACCAACCGAGTGTAGCAGGTAGGACTTCAATTGACTCGCTTAATTTCGTCGTTCTCCTTCTCGAACTAGTTATCTCGAGTACTGTAAGTCTCTCAGTAGCATTACGAACTTGTAATGGTAGTGCCATTCATACTTATCGTATAAACTTATGCTAAAACAGACTGAAAAGTTTGTAGGCCTACTTCTACAACAACGACAACAACAACAACAACAGGGTAAATAAAACTAATACCCTTTCATTTCTATGTCCATCAAAGGATGTGGCTAAAAAAACAACATTCAGAATTCTATAGAATTTATATATTTCGGATTTCTTTAGAAAATTAAGCAAAGGCCCGCGTCATCGGCACGTGAGGGACACACGACGTTCAAGAAGACACGTCCTATACATCCCTTGGCATCTTATGTCCAATTTTTTTTAGTCTAGAACTATCCAAAGATCCCCAAATGTAGATAAGATTTATATAGGTGTACAGTTTTTTAAGGTCCGATATATACCTTTACTAAGATTTCTTGTTTGTCAATGCAGAGATTTTATCTATGGTTTATACATGGTCCTTGCTTTCATGGCACGCTAGGGTAGATGATATACAGGGTGTTACTCGTAAGTATGCCATAAATTGAACGTTGAGTTCTAAGCATTGTCATACTGAGTGAGTGCATGGAAAGTTTCACCCAGAACATGCAAATTTATTTATAAGGATTTATGCATGGGTTGATTCCAAACAAGGAAATTGTAAATAACACATGTGAAGTAATTAGCATTTCTTTACCAGCGCATGCGCACTTCTACACATTTAATAGTATTTACACTTCTGCTAGATAAACAGGGTTCATACAAATTTTGGAAAACAAATTTCCTTGAGATTCCCAAGTTTTTCCTCATATACTTCCCTGAATTTTCCAGATTTTCCCGTGTACGGAGTATCCTATGGAGAAAATGCTAACGAAGGAGGGGGGGGGGGCAAATATGACTATTACATAATCAAAGGACATCCCCGTATTTCTAATATAACCACAGTTATGAGCCTCCAAAGTTTAGTGTAATGTTAATCCTATGGAGGGGATTTTTATGAACATTTTGCTTAATTACTTGGTCCCTGTTTGACGCAAATTTCCCTGATTTCCCTGAATTTTCCCTGTGGTTTTGTCAACTATTTATTTCCCTGATTTTTCCAGGTTTTCCCGGTTTGTATGAACTCTGATAAAGGTTCGATTTAAAACTATTGAAAGGCTGATATGTATTACTGCACATGTGTTCATAATATTCCCATGTTTTTGGGGGCTAATCAATGCTTGAACATATGCCGTTTAATAAATGGCAGACTTATCAGAAACACTCTACCCTGTATGGTATTTGTTAGCATGGCATGGAATGGAATGGACTTTGGGACGGATGGTTTTGGTTATAGCTTTGGTTTGGTTTGGGCTTTATTTTTTTATGTTTGTCAAGTTTTGTACGGGCTGTTAGGGCAAGGACTTGCGAAGGCGGCGGCAAAGATTAAAGTTCGCGGTGTTTTTCGATGTCTATACCGACCATGATTGGTAAGCAACTTTTGGACGGATGGGGTCGAATGTACACTACATGCATACATACACAAGTGATCTATATGAATTATTCATATTTTGTTTTTCATATTTTCTTTTTAAATTTTGGGGATTTTTTTGCTGGTTTGATATTAAGGGTATGTTCGAATTTACTTTACAGTAATGTTTACCAAATTACCATAGCAACGGTCATAATTGGGGATAATTTCCATAGCAAAGGATACATTTTGAAATAATTAGTCTTGGCAAATCTTTTGGATCTTACAAGATTGGTATGTCTTTTGTTTAAATTTGGGATGATTTTCCTTATGGCAACAGGTTTAAAGCAATCAAGAAAATTGTAATAAATAAAAACCTAATAATAATAATAATAATACATGAAAGTCTTGGCACCAATAAACAGGTCAAACATTAACTGGTTTCGATTAAAAAATAATAAAATAAAAATACGAAGTAATTAAAAACAAATGTAAAAGACATTAACGCATACGCCAAAAGGGAATTTACCCACTAGTTTAAAAATTAAATATTTTACCAAACACGTCCTTCACAAATACAACAATTTTTTTAAGTTAATAAAAATTGTGCCAAAATATTCCTTGCCAAAAATTAAAAATTACTTAAACTTTCAACAACAAATCCAAAAAAAACCCCAAACATTTTATAACCAACCAAATTAAAGGGTATTTTAACACCTAAAATATCTAGCAGGACATCTTACTGACCTGTAATAGGTCAACCCAAGGGTCATACCCTTTGACTATAAAATAAAAATTTCAATGTGTTGTTTTTAATTATTTTTATGATTTAGACAATTTTAGTCTAGAATTAACAAAGAAATTCTTTTATATTTATAAAAAAAGCCTTCGTTTTAAGGTATGTTATGTTACCTGAATTTTTCCTTTAAATATTTCTCAACAAAGATAATTTTATTAATAAAAAATAAACTAATAAACTTAAATATTATTTCAATATGAAATAAATAAATAAATAAATAAACGTTATGAAGATTATTTACCTTACGGTAAAAACCAGTCCATTTAAATTAAAAAAAAAACCATATTGTAACCTAAATACAAGCTATCATACTGTATTAATAATAATAATACCTGAGGTTATAAAAGATACCTGTTCGTCAAGTTTG
The DNA here is from genome assembly GCA_019434445.1 of Phalangium opilio. Lineage (NCBI taxonomy): Eukaryota > Metazoa > Arthropoda > Arachnida > Opiliones > Phalangiidae > Phalangium > Phalangium opilio. Next base: position 254,383 of record JAEQBA010000624.1, read on the forward strand.
AAACAAAACCCCAACCACAAAACAACGAACCTGCAGCTCCCTCTCCTTCACACGAGATGATGGGCTTACACCATACATCACTTGTCATTAAACCCGAACGCTAACATACATACACTTTGCACCTTCAACTTAGTGCCAAGTAACACGGGGATCAATAAAGCAGCCAATTAATCAACGAAATGAAATGAAATGAACTCCTTCGATATATAGCTACAACAAACTTAAGAAGAAAGTATTTCTTTGGGATTGGATTTTCTCAGGGAAAATGTTGTACAACGTTCTCACGACGTATTACCTCTCCGAGTGACGTATGTCACGGAGAGGTTCTAAATTCGACGTGTCTGTCTGTCTGTCTGTCTGTCTGTCTGTCTGTCTGTCTGTCTGTCTGTCTGTCTGTCCGTTGTTATACCCACGTGACCGCGTTCGCAGTTTGCAGATCGGAGCAAACGTGTATTCAATTTCCAGACCGCATTTACAGTCCCGGAAATTGTATTCCACTTACAGGCTATAACTCCATTGTCTGTCTAACAACTGTTCATTTGTCCACCCCACATGGACACCAGTCTGAACTTTCTAGCTTCTAAACACCACCATCTTCTAGTCTTTCGCCCATTCCACATGGACACCAGTCTGTACACCTGGCTTCTAACACCACTATCTTCTGGTCTTTGTTTTTGTCCATCCCACATGGACACCAGTCTGTACACCTGGTTTCTAACACAACCATCTTCTGGTCTTTGTTTTTGTCCATCCCACATGGACACCAGTCTGTACACCTGGCTTCTAACACCACCAACATCCTTAAGGTTAAGACATACGCGGCGATCGGCTAGGGTTACGAGAAACGTCTAGCCTTCCAATGGAGGGGTCTTCCTCCAAGGTTCACGCAATTGCGATGTTCTTATCTACAGCCGCGATTCGAATCCCTTATATACTACCTATTTGAGTAAGTCGAAGCAACCGGCGTATGCTTCATTTCAAACGCCAATATTAGTCAAGTCTCTCTAGAATGTTTAATTGTTCTATATCAAAACGATGTAACGTTCAATAAGGCAAACAACTGACGAAGAAAATATTTAATATTAATTATATTTATTTTAATATTTAAGATAATCTTGTTTCTCATCTCAAAATTAATACGGAAAGAGTTAAAAAGCAGCTTATTTTTTTGTCTGTGTGTGTCCGTCCGTTGTTACACTAGTGCGTCGCGTTAGCAGTTAGCCTTGTGTTGATGTGTTAAGAAATCATACAGAACCTTAATATTCCCTTTTTACATAATATAAAGTGAATATGTGGAAGTATTTTTCGTAATTATGATGCATTTAGTAGTTTTGTAGCTTTAAAGCTCTGTTTCATTTTGATATTCCAAAGATTTTTTTTAATATTGTTATTTGAAATGGCTGTTTATATATTACTTAAGCTATACGACATCTGTATATAGAATAATCCTTGGTTTAGTGACTTCATGAAGAAACCTAAGACCTAGACTCCGGCGGGTAAAACAAGTATTATCCGCAATAGGCTTAGTGAAACAAAGTGTAAATTATTGAGGCCTGAAGTGAAGTAAACTTTTGGCTTTGATTTTCGTGTCTGAAATGAAGAGACATTAACGGTTCAGAGTGAGCCGAAAGTTAAATACACTCTTAAATAATCAGGTAAAGATTTTATAATAGAAGAAAAGATCATGGTGGCAATTAGATTAGTAAAAGGGCTAGTGGTAAACGAGTAGCTACAGACTTTTTATTCTCTTTACGGTGCGCTATGACTATTAGTGCGTCTGGGTATAATTTAGCTTTGGTGTTATTTAACGTTAACATTCGTGTTGGCAAACTAAGAATATTGTTGAGGTGAGACGAGACGATTGTGTTTACACTGAAAACCAGTTGTGAATGTAGCTACCAGAATATAGGGTAAACAGCTGAAGCGTAGACTTCATTTCCTGTTCTTTTCCCCATTGACTGATTTCCATGTGTCCAAGATTTATCCTTATTGGATGTAAAATGTCGTCTACTTTACTGTTTGCTATGTTTGGAATACTACTTCAATATTTCGTAAATTTTTACTTCAAAAAAGTGAAATAACTCCATATCTGGGTAAATAAGTTTGTAGTAGTAGACCTCTTGACTCGGAGAGGTAATATTTTGGTTTTCCCAACTTGTGTTTTAACGGTTATCACTTAATTACTTGTTAAAAGAGACTTGTAATAAGACTGTGTGAAATATTGGTAACGGTTTTTACCAAGGAAATGAAGAGAGATTTGTTTTGGAATAAATATATTTACGATTCTTTTAAAAACTGCTGAAGGTTCAGATATTAAATAATAAACACTTTTCAAAATGGGCGGGTGGGGATGGAGAAGGTCGCAGTGTCGTCTGCTTGATTTAGGGTTAAGAACTTAAGACGGAACATTGATAGGAGGACGGTATATGGACAACAAAGACGCTAGAAAGTGCTTCAAGGTCCTTTTGTTTACGTCTCTTTTGTCCACATACAATGTTCTGTCGTCTTGTGACGTCTGTTCTAACTGCGATTTCATTAGTTGATAGCAACGCGAGTTCCTTGTCGCAGCAACATAGATTATTAATAGGGACTTGGCAGTATTACGTCATGCAACGTCAGGCTACCTTCCATTAGTGCTAAAAAACATACCAGGAGGAGGGGCCTATATAGCTTTCATTCTGTTAAAAAAAACATACCATAATGGCGCTGGGGGCGGAGTTAAGCCCGAATTGCCAAGTCCCTATTCGCTATGGGTAAAATTGGTCATACATAATGATTGGTCTAGCTACTAGCTCCTCCCACAAAATCCGCACCTAGATACGTTGAGAAATTATTCCTAGTAGTTGTATGAATTCCTGATAGAATAATATTCAATTATTTTCGTGCCTAACATGTTTTATTTTTTGTTAAATTCTTAAAAAGCAAAGCGATCGACGTACACGTTCCGGGGCGTTCTAGGATGGACACTAGGTCGGTCTAAGCTAAGGGGTTCGATCCTTTTCGCCTTAACAAAACGTTAATGGCGACTGGCGTGCATATCCATCCATCTATTTTGACAAAAAAGGCCCACGCTTTCTTCAAGACAAGAAAAAGTGCCGAAACCCCCTTAGGGGGCCCCTTAAAGCGCCATAAAAGTCGAATTTAAACCATCCCTAGCATCCTTATTCTTATATATAGATCCTCGCGTCTTGACAAACAAGACAACAACGTTTTGCTTCAAAAATACATCTATCTCTCTTTTGTTCAATGTAGAGCCCGGAGCACTCTGAACATGCTCCAGAGTACACTCGGGGCAACAAGGGGTCGTAAAACGTTGACTGTTGAGGAATAATTGTAGGTTCGGTGGTGGTTTTTATGGCATGCTTTCTATTTTAGGGTAAAGGTTCCGAATACTGCTGGGCTGGGTTTTATGAGTTTTTTAAGCTCGCGTTCAAATTGGCCATGACTAAAGAAGGTTCGAAATTTTTAACTGTTTTCTTTACATGTCTTGCCTTCCAGTATCCATGGTAAGGTTTTACTTAAAAAATATATTAAATGCATGCCACCCATATGACCATATGATGCTTGAAGAGTTTCCAAGGAACTCTGTGTGGCTTCCTATGCCAACGATACTAAATAAATGGGGTTAGGAACTTGCTACAATCAGGGACCGAGTAATTAAATGAAATGTTCAAAGGACACCATTTAACCCTGGTTCTATGAGAGATTAGGTGAAGTCCTTTGAGTATGTTATAGTCCTATTTCTCCCCTTTCCAACGATACCCAATACTTGGGGTTACAACAATCAGTGCCCGAATAATTAAGCAAAATGTTCATCAACGTCCTCTCCATAGCGTTAACATGGGCTTATCTACACGACATCTTTTAACTCTGGTTCTATAAGAGATACAGGAAAGTCCTTCGAGTACGTCATAGCCCTATTTCTCCCCTATCCAACGATACCTAACACTTTGGGTTACAACAACCAAGGCTCGAGAAATACAACATAATTCAACTTTTCATAATTCGGTAATACACGAAAAACATCCCTTAAAAACAATTTATAATTCAATAAATCCACAAAAACACCCTCTAGTCATTTATATACAGTATTTGTTAATAAACGTAAAAACCCCTTATTTTGAAAACACCCATAGTTCAGAGCGTGAAAGGCGCGAGTACATAAGTACTTTTAAAAAATTACCCCCAAAATTCAACTCAAACAAAATCATTGCAGCTTAATTCTTTTTTTTTAAAAAAAGCTTTTTAATTTTACAGGTGGGTGAACCATCCATGAATGCGATGCAAGTCAGTCTCTTTGCCTCTTTGCCTCAAAAACTAATACAAAACTTATTCTGAAGAAATAAATATACTCAAGAACATTTCGTTTTTGTAGACTGTAAGAAGAAAAATAAAATATAAAGGCGCCTCTCTACCGGAGCGCCCAAACCATCTTCCACCTAAAATTGAGCCCCGTTTTGTCCGCCCCCTACCGTTGAATTATATAAAAAAGAAAAAACCGTCAAACGCCCTCGCACGAGGAAAAGGCTCAAAAACTGAACTCGCCCATAAGCTAGCTATAGCCATGCCATCTTAACATCAAAAGCGCCATCTGATGTCTATTAATAGAAGTAAACAGTATTCAATACCATATGTTCATAAGATATGTTTTCCATCCATAAGTTTATTAATCTCTGGTAACTTAGAAACTGGAGCTTGTAATTTTGAAGTGATTGAAGTAGGGAGGTCATAGATTCAGGGTAAAGCGACAGACGCCTGGTGAGTATGGCGCTGCTGACAAATTTGGGTAACTTAGTAAGTTCAGACTAAATAGGACCTAGATGGAACTTGGTCCTGCAAAATTAATTAACCACCACCGAGTGTATTTGAACTCGTACTGGAGTATTATTATAGTATTAATTTTCCCTCCACGAGATGGCAGTAAATATATTTCTCCTTTTCACAGCGTCAACTGCCTTACTTTCTGTTATTTCCTATTTACCCTTGGTATCAGCGCAAACAAAAAACGGGCGACGTTTGTAATTTTCTACTTCTACTTTATGTATTTCTGCCAGCTCGCTAACACTTAAACACGGGTACTGAAGACGGTAATGTCATGCCCTTGGGGGATTTTTAGCAACTTTGAAGAGCGTAGAGGAGAGAGAGAGAGAGAGGTTGTGAAGCCTCGAGTCGAGGGACCAGTTTGGTCTTTTGGTGCTCCCACCCGTCCATCTCTTCTCGTCGGCGCTCAGCTTCATTTCTAATCTATTGAAATCTCACAAAAGAGAGGAGAGAACTTTAGGTGCTCTCATGTACTTTTCCGGATATAGAAGTTTATGGTTTCATTCCATCTCGTCTGAATTCAAACCACTTGTTTGTTGTTAGTTACAGATGGCGTTGAAAAACAATTAAAAAATATATATCATAAGTTTATAAGTGATATGTTCCGTTCCATAAGTATGAATGGCACTACCAATACAAGTTCGTAATGCTACTGAGAGACTTACAGTTCTCGAGATAACTAGTTCGAGAAGGAGAACGACAATTAAGCGAGTCAATTGAAGTCCTATCTACACTCGGTGGTGGTTAATTAATTTTGCAAGACAAAGTTCCATCTAGGTCCTATTTAGTCTGAACTTACTAAGCCCAAATTTGACAGCAGCGCCTTCTTACCAGGCGTATGTCGCTTTACCCTGAATCTATGACCTACTCTAATCACTTCATGAGTCATGACATTCAAACGGAAGTCCCATGTAATATAAAAGTGAAAGTCCATTGCACCGTTGTACCCAAGCGCCAACCAACTTATTGAAGATACCCGGGCCAAGCTACGTACGTCTTCTACCAAATTTTTTATCATAGCGCTAAAATCTCTTTCCTTTGATAAGCTATATCCCATCTTCATGCTAACCTAACCAGTAACCAAGGCTTACCTAACTTAGCTGGCGCACCAAATTTCACCCTCTAAATAAAAAAGTAGTACCCTTGGCTATATGGGATGGTACAATTCATCCATCCCCCACACCAACACCGCGTGATCCATCAAGCCTCAACTTCAAAGCCCTGGTAGTGGTTCCAACAAGACCAGTTCCAAAACACACCACTAGGATACTAAACTGGCGCTGCATACCTAAAAAAATAAAGGCGCTCTAGAGGGAACCGCGGCGGGAAAAACGTTAACCGCGAAGTTGCCTCAGTTCACCCATTGGTGCGGAACGCGGCGGTGCATCTCTTCGATATCATCCGTACAAGTTGTGTTGATGTTAATCTATCCTGCATTTGCTACTGATAATACCTCATGGATTAAACCCAACGAAGTCTACATTAACTTAACTCTAATCGCAATTAAATAGGCAATAATTAACATAAGTTTTCGGTTTAAAATTGGCGACGGCGTTGTTAGACGCGGAAAAACAGTACACAATCCAGGAAGATGACGATAACTGCGAGTGACGTTGTGATTAACTGGAATAAATGAGAAAAAGGGCCACATCCTGCTTAAGGATTTGAGAAAGTATCAACTAACTCCTACGAGTACGATCACATGTACTGTTATATTTAGCGTGGTCACGTGACACTATATTGAGTTTTGTCCATCCATGGAGTGATGATGGTACGGTCTCTTTGAGCTCAGGCAGGCAATTTTGAGGAGACGACGGGTTTAGCGGACCTCCAAATGGGATGGATGATTGCGTTATCCCGTACACGGGCCAGGGGTCGAACTCTAAGAACTGTCATCGCAACCGGAAGACTACGACGACAACGACGACGGACTTTACTAATTGGAAGAAGAAGATTTATCCATTCATCTTTGTTATAACTTTGTTTTTCTGTTTGACTGTAATTCAAGCTAGAGATGCCTGTGATTGGACCGGAAGGTGAGATTCATTTTATTGGTTTATTTATTGGGTGATATTTGATTGCTTGCCAGACCGGGGTTGGGGTTCTACTATAGTTGCGTACCAAGTGGTTTAGTTTGGAGTAGTTCTGCTCAGTTTAGTTTAGGTATTCGAGTTGTTACAAAAGTTTCAGTTTAAATTTCACGGACTTTTCAAGATTTTCGTTGACGTTTATTTAGGGCGCATTTTGTACGGGTTTTCTATGACCCATGACAAACCTGTAGTATTATTCTTCTATAATGTAGTATTTTTTCCCTCCAAACTCCAGGTGATGTGGAATTTTTCTTTAAGACCTGACCTTTGTGGTCCGTTTCTAAATTCTCAATTTGTCCATGTTTTAAAACCGTCCTATATATAGTAGGTTTCCATGACCTGTAGTATAATCCTCCTATAGTGTAGTAGGCTTTCCCCCGTCCTATAGTAGAATCCCCCTATTGTGTAGTAGCCTTTCCAGACCTGTAGTATAATCCACCTATAGTGTGGTACTTTTCCCTGAACTGTAGTATAATCCTTTTATAGTGTGGTACTTTTCCCTGAACTGTAGTATAATCCCCATATAGTTTAGTAGTTTTCTATAAACTGTAGTATAATCCCCCTATAGTTTAGTAGTTTTCCATAACCTGTAGCATAATCCCCCTATAATGTACTAGTTTACTCGGTCCCATAGTATAACCCTCTTATAGTGTAGTAGTTTTCCCTGACCTGTAGTATAATCCTCCTACAGTATAGTAGTTTTCCCCCAACCTTTAGTATAATCCTCCTAAACTGCAGTAGTTTACCCCGACCTTTAGTATAATCCTCCTATAGTGTAGTAGTTTTCCCTCCATACTCGGAATTAAATTTCAATCATGAACACTTACAAAATTAATTCAATTATAACGAAGGGTGAAATTAAGTTAAATTAAATTTTCCCAGAGTGAAAACCAGTTGTAACCCGATATCGGAATTCAAATAACACAAAATTAATAAGTATTATTTGAAACTTTAAAAAGTAGAACATTCAACTTTGAAAACTAAAAGAAAAATACCATAATAATAATTTTTCAAAAAAAACGTATCGGGTTACAAAACTAGAATTCAATTTGGAAATTTGGAAAGATAACGCAATCAGTATCGGCATCGGTATTAAATTTTCTAAACCTTCCACAAAATTGAGGTTGAAATAAAAAAATAAAAAAAATTCTTGTAAAAATTTTAAAGATAATATATATTTTATTTAAAATAAAAGTTCAAACCCCGGTACTAGAAAAACTGTCTCAAAAGACCATAAAAATCACAACACATTTGTTACCAAACAAGATCAGGAAAAATACTTCAAATTTTGCCCTGAAGGTTTTCTGAAAATAAAACGGTTCTATGCCCGAAGCCACCGAAGGCTCATAGACATACGAAACGTAGTATAACGTTAACAACTTGTTTATTATTTCTCCTCTAAGGGGGAATTCAGAGGGGGTTTGCACCTCAGGGGGAAATAATTGTGACTCACGAGATCAGTTAACTTAAAGGGGTCGAACATAACCTCGTAAATTCAAACGTATAACCTTATAGAAAACCCCGATTTATGGCTAATGTCCGACCAAAAATGAAATCTTGCTAAAATCTCGTGAGTTCTGGGTTCATGTTTTTTTATATAAAAACCTTGGCTAGAGAAACGGGCGAACAATAGATGGCGTTCATCGCGAAGATCGAATTGTGGGGGTACTATTATTAAATCCCCAGGGGGAAACTACTACAATAGAAACGCGGCGACTGAGCTTAAGTCGCCCCCTAAAATGGTGGGTCCCCGTCAAGCGTCCCCCCAGTTCAAGTCTGGCAGTAAGCTTAGGGAATAGGGATTATATCCGATTTTTGAAAGCGCCCCCTTACGGTTACGGCTACGGTAAATGACCACCACTATACCATCGAGTTTCGTTAGGTTAGGTTAGTTGTAGGATTTCTTGCATTTTTCGTTTTGCAAAAATTTATTTGTTAGGACTGAAAAGGTATCGGGTTGAAAGGGATCGGCTGGCTGGCGGGTTTTAGTGAACGCTAAAAAACGATTTTAAAATATAGTTAAGCCTTTGTAACAGCTATTAGATGACAGTAAAGGATTATAGACGAATATTATCGTCTGATAGGCGTCATGACGTTGTTTGCTTAGTTAAAGGCTAAATTTACGATCAATTAGTTCACGGTAAACACTAATTTTATCGTCTGCTGGGGTCATAAAGAATCTTAAGCCTTTGCACGACTTAATTCAAATACAGGTTAGAATTAAAATGGTTGTACGAGTATGTTTGATGATAGGCTGATTTTAGGCCTTTCAAGCTAGATCTACCAATAGTTTAACATCGAAAATTATCGTCTGCTAGTATTTATAAAGTATCTTAAGCCTTTGCATGACTTCAATTCAAATTAAACGGGGAAATCAAAATGGCTATTCAAATCCGATTGGTTTTAAATAAGCATTTCTTACTAAATCTTCCAATAGTTAACAACTAAAATTATCGTCTGCTAGTCGTTATAAAGAATCCTAAGCCTTTGCACGAATTATAATAATAACAATAGATATCGTGCGCATCTTTCATTGCGCATAAAGTTAACTCGAGATACCAAACATTGCCTCCTCCGAAAAAACACTTAAAACTTCTAAGCCTAAAAACCATAAAATTCCCGCCAACTCTTTCCCCATAACATAACATCCAGCGCATAAAAAAAATTAAAACTACGTATATACAGTTCCTAAGTTAAAAACATAGGTGGCAAGCATACTTTTCAAAAAAACTGAGCCGAACCATCCTTTCTTAAATATAATATAATATAAAAAAAACCTTCAAATTTCAAAAGACCAGCCAAAACTATAGCTAAACTTAACGCTTAAATAGCCGGGGTTACATACATAGGATAGCGAACCTATCATTAAAGAACCAACCGGAACACCACCTAGCGGAGGATACGATACTAAAATGATAATGAGTTCCTAACTGCTAAGCCTTGGCAGTCACTCCAGATAGATAGAGCTTCGCTGAGGGCCGCCGAAGCTAGCCACTATTATAAACTAAAAATCCCCCTATAGGGGGAAAAAATGAAAAATTCAAAAGAAAGGGGGCGCTTTTGCAATGCACGGATGGTACCCTAACCTTAACGTAAAAGCTTGCTTAAACGCCCACTAGCGCTAGTGGCGGGGGAAAGATATATTTTTCATTTCGTGATATATCATGGATCTTTTTGGGGGCCCGTTACTTAAGGTTTTTTTCTTCTTTTAATAGTCTTTTGTAATTGGGTTGGTCGTTTTGTTTTTCGTTATTTTTTTCTCTTTAAAGCTTTAGATATATCACGTTTTTTGATCAGCTGATGTTGAATTGGGGTTTATTTTTTTATTTTTTTTATTATTAATGGTTTTTATGGGATATCAAAATTGTTATTTAATTGGGCTATTGTATTTTAATTTATTCTTTCAATGTTAAATTAAATATTACTTAATTTGGGGAAAACTGTTTAATTGAAATATTTATTATTGGTTATTTATTTGTTTATTTAATCGGGAATGCATACAGCTACTAGGAATTATTACGTCACATGTTAATTTCTATGCGGGTTTTGTTGAGGGCCGGGCCTCATAATTCTGATGTCGTCTTTCTAACTGTGGTTTCATTGGTTGGTAGCAACGCGATATCAGGCATGCGCAGCGAGATATATTATTAGCAAGGTTAAATTCGTCATATATAATGATCAGTCTAGCTCCTCCTACAAAATCCGCCTAGATGATACGTTGAGAAATGAAAATGGCTACGCAATGACTTATTCCTATTAGCTGTAATTTTAATGTTTTGATTTTCGAATTAGTTGTTGTAACTTTATGTGAAATCCCTTTAAAACCGAATATTCTTTTGTACAATTTTTATTATACATTATCATAGTCAGTTATTACCCTCAAAAAATCTTTTGGGGTCATAACAGAAGAGAGATACGCCATTCTGAAATTTTACGAAACCTCAATTCAAAAAATTCTTAAATTTCAAGGTAACTTTACACCAGGTACAAACCCGTTACTAACCCTTAAAGGATAATACTATCTTGAAGATATTTATGCATGACCAAAGGCAAATATTAATATCAGAAAATGAGATAGTATAATTGCTTATAAGTCAACGAAAAACGTATTTAACGCCCCCTCGTGGTATAATAGGGAAAATTAAAAAGTCGTAAATGAATTAATACTAATTAATCATACGCGAGTACGCATGAACAAACCGAATTAACCTAGAGAATTTTGTTAGCACGCGATTGGTCGTGGGTGCCAATTTCAAATGATCCAATGAAAACTCATGAAACTAATTTGAATTTTAAAATAATTCATCAAGGGAATTTACTTTCTTTAACGTTTCACTATGCAGATTAGTATAGAAGAATCGATTTAAAATAAATCACTTGAATTTCCATTTCACCCTCCCTTTAAAAAAACATTGAACTAACTCTAAATTTTTGGTTTTCTTAAATATGATATTTCAACTTTCCAAGGGAAACCAGTACTGGTTTATGGTATAGATGTACTGTTCATACCAGTCCAAGACATAGTGAATCTTGATGAAGATAACATCCTATTTTTTATTTATTTTTTTGGCTTTTCAAAGCTCAGTTTTAATACAAAGAAAACCCATTTTGCGTTTCTAGTCCTAGCAGTTTATTTCCTAAGCCTTTTTTTACAGCCCATAAATTATTTTTAAAACTTTTTTTGCTCAGGACGGTTCCTAAGTTCCTAGGCTACGTTTGTTCTAACCAGGAAAGTTTTGCTTAGCTATTTTTGACAAATATATTTACTGGGAAAAAGGCTGTTGAGTTTTAAACGAGGTTGGTTGTCTATCTAAAACAAGTTTTATAAGTTTATATATTTTTTTTCTATGATGTTAAAATAATTTAATGTCTTTTTAAGTGGATCTACGGTCTACGGAATGGGTAATTAAAATTTTTAGGTGGGGTTTGCTTTTCAATTTTTAATTTTTTTTAATGGTTGAGATTTAAGAATTTTAGTTTCAGACCTTTTCTTTTTAATTACTAATATTTAATTTCTAATTTTCTCAAATTTAACTTCCATTTCTTTATTAATTTCAAATATTTTCTAATTTAATTTCTAATTTTTCTAATTTAATTTCTAATTTTTTCGAAATTAATTTCTAATTTAATTTTTAATTTTTTTCTAAATTAATTTCTAATTTTTTTCTAAATTAATTTCTAATTTTTTTCTAAATTAATTTCTAATTTTTTTCCAAAATTAATTTCTAATATTTTCTAATTTAATTTCTAATTTTTTCTAATTTAATTTCTAATTTTTTCTAAATTAATTTCGAATTTTTCCTAAATTAATTTCTAATTTTTTTCTAAATTAATTTCGAATTTTTCCTAAATTAATTCCTATTTTTTCTAATTTAATTTCTTATTTTTTTCTAAATCTCTATTTTTTTAAATAAAAAGATCTCAATCTTTTTCTAATTTAATTTCTAAAACACACATGTTCTTTCACTTCATAGAATATAAAAAAAACCATAAGAACAGAGTAGTGACACTCCACTCTACTTCACCACAGGTATTTACATAGTTAAAGGCAGACAGATGCCCTTATCGCTCAAAAAATTCTCGCGCATGCTCAAACTTAAACCGCGAATAGTTAAAACATTTTTTTTTGCACGAGCTATGTCCGTAAAGCTTTTTACATCAACATTAAACTAGAGCCATGCATGCATAGTTCTGGTTTGAAAAATGTTCGCGTCTGGGAAATATGACACTAGCATAGGGCGCCTGCCTACCATATTCATTCCAATAGAGGGGGTGAAATAGGGCTAATAGTCAGTGGCGACATCTGGATATCATCATCAACCAAACACTTTAAGCTTAACTCTGCTAGAAACCAAAAAAAAACCCCAAAAACCCCGCTGCCACATTCTGCATAGCATCCATCAAAGGTCCCACGACAACCCACTCTATGGAAGCTATCCCATGATTCAATTGGAAAGTGTGCAATGCATTATGGGGTATTATACAAGCTAGGTCCACTCCTAACATATTTGGAGGTTTAATGCCCCGGGATGGTCTGTCGTTGGTCTGTCACTAGATTGTTAATTTTTGGAGATTAGAGAGCTTACAAAATATTGAATATTTTAAACCATGTGCATTAAGAGTCTACATTGGGTTCTATTTGTAGATCAATTTTGAGTGAATCGATGAAATGTTAAATGTAACTTCTATGAGCAGCCCTTAGATTTTGATTGAGCCCCCACAAGGGATGCACCATTGCACTCCCTAACCCACAAGTTACATCATAAACATTGGAGAAGTGTTTATGATTGGATAACCCCGTTAATTAAATTAGAAATCATTGTCTTTCAATACCTCTTAAGGGGTCATCCAATTATAAACACTTCTCCAATGTTCATCAGTAACTTGTGGGTTAGGGTGTGCAATGGTGCATCCCTTGTGGGGGCTCAATCAAAATCTAAGGGCTGATCATACAAGAAGTTACATTTAACATTTTCAATTCACTCAAAATTCAGTTGATTTCCCATAGAACAAACCATCCACGCATCCCACTCATGTACAATACTTCAAATTATGTCTTTCTTTATATCTAAAAGCAGCGTAACTTACGAACTGGGGTTGGGGTTCGTTCTTGAGGTGGGTGCTATAAGCATACATAAACACACTTTGTTATTTTTAGCGTCGTCTGCCTCAGAGACAGACGAGAGAGAGGCTGGTGTTGATTTGACGTATTTTTGTCTATAAGATTCTGAGTTAGGCCTAAAAACCTTAAGCCTTGGTTGGTTCTTGAACTATACTACTATAGTAAACAATTCGCGAGGGGTCGTCGGCTTTTAAAAGCTTTTAACTTGTTGTAAATAACATACCACGAACTTGTGGACCACTTTGCTTAAAACAAAAGTCTGGTAGTTAGATTCACGCCAGTTATGCATTGCTTACCATTAGGCCTAAATTTAGAGGTGTTATCTTGGATAAAACCAACGTTAGCAATATCTGCTTATTTACTTCTAAGTTTAGTTGTTGACAAACGTGACGTGAAATTGTAAATAATTGCCAAAAACTGCCTTCTTCGCATTACAGAGCTAAGCCTAAATTCTTCCATTAGGCCTAACGTATATTTCGACACTCATTAAACCCAATAAAACATTTCCCCCTTAAGCCTTGCCAATCAAAACGCATTAAAAATGAATTAAACTTCATTTCTTATTTTCTGAGAAAACTAAAATTGACAACAAGAAATGTTTTCTCTCTTATTCCTTTGCCAAGGCTTATCGTATTCCATTAGACCCAATTTCAACCCTAAGCCTTGGTATGGCATGCATAGAAGGCTTTGCAAAATTGCAATTGGCCCGGGGATCAGAAAACAGCCTTGACTTGTAGTGGGTGGTACGAAATAACATAACTCCAAATTTTAATAGAACTTTTACAGGGTGGTGGGATTGAAAGGGGGAGGAATTCGAGGACTTTGATTGGTCGTTGACAGAGCGGCTTTTTACGAGTTTTACCGCGAAATTAAGACGGGCAAGGAGAGATGAAGAAAGAAATAAATCACTTAAGAAAGTCAGAGAGAAAGAGAGAGCGGCCTCTTTTTGTATATATAAAAATATTAGGTGGTTTTAAGCCTTGGCTGAGGGCTTCAAATAGACCTATTATTCAAACTTTACTAAGCATAACCGTTACCTTATTAGGCCTAATTGCATTTAAAAAATATTCAAACTAGGCCTAGCTATTAAATTTAAACGAGCAATACTTAAACAATTCAAACTATGCGCTAAGCCTAAAACCGTTACCTAGATAAGCATTGCCTAAATGCATTTTCAAAATTAAAACAAGGCTTAGCTCTTTCATAAATCTTTCCTAACCTTCCCGGGCCTAAATGCAATGCATTTTCAAAATTGAAACAAGGCTTAACTTCTTAAATAATTCAAACTTTTGCGCTAAGCCTAACACCGTTACCTAGATAAGCATTGCCTAAATGCATTTTTAAAATTAAAACAAGGCTTAGCTCTTTTATAAAACTTTCCGAACCTTCTTTAGCCTAAATGCAATGCATTTTCAAAATTGAAACAAGGCTTAATTAGCTTCTTAAACAATTCAAACTTTTGCGCTAAGCCTAACACCGTTACCTAGATAAGCATTGCCTAAATGCATTTTCACAATTAAAACAAGGCTTAGCTATTATAAAACTTTCCTAAGCCTAATTTATTTTTCAAAATTCAAACAAGGCTTAGCTATTATAAAACTTTCCTAAGCCTAAATTATTTTTCAAAATTCAAACAAGGCTTATTTTAAGGCTAATATTTCCTATAAATAAACAAACCCTTTAAAACATTTCAAAATTGCAACAACACTAAGCCTTGTCACATTAGGCTTAGCAAAAATATCAAAAACCTGAAATCATGATACAACTAATACTAAACCCAAGACAATATTGTAATTATCCAGACGATCTGAAACGCAAAAAATAATAATAAAAAATAAAATAAAAAATATATTTTCTGGTGTGCCGAGTAAAACGCTAAAACGCTGGCAACCTTTGACCCCAGGTAAAAACGATGGTGCACCGTGATTAAAAAGTCCCGGGCAAAAAAGGGGAGGGTGCTTTTATCTCTCTCTCTCTCTCTTTACCTTTAGGTTTTCCTTTCGCTCTTTTAAAAATCCAAAAAAAAAGAAAAAAAGTAAGAAAAAAGTTAAAACTTTCTCTACAGTTCTAACTTAGCTACAGGTAGACTTAGAGAGTGGTGGTAGACAGAGATGTTTGGCAGGTGAAATTCGTATGAAAAATCTACTTTGAACTTTGTTGGCCTCTTTGGCTTTGGATCTATGGTAATACTGTTGAGAGCTTAAAAGTTAAACTTCTTGATTTTGACCGAAGCAACAGGTTTTTTTTTTCTTTTTTTTTTTAAATGCCTAAGAGGGTTTATTTTTTTATTTCTAAAAAAAATATGTTCGGGCGAAGATTTATTGGTTGATTTATGGTTGTTTTATTGTTTAGAGAAAAAATTTGGACCATTTGTTGTTTTTTTTTTTGGGTTTTTTTTTGGAATTGAAGGTCGGGTCAAATTTCAACGTGATTTGTTTTTGCTTAGCTACAGACTTTGATTTGATGCATTTTGAATTTCAAATTTTAATACAATTAAATGTTTAATTTAAATGTTACTGATTAATATTTTTATGAAAAAACTCCAGGAATTATAGGATTTTATAGGAGAAAAAAACCATGTGTTTTTATAGGAGAAAATGTGTATTTAATGGAAAAGACGTGTTTTTATAGGAGAAAATGTGTTTTTATGGCAAAAAATGTGTTTTTAAATAGGAGAAAATGTGTTTTTAAAGAGAAGAAAATGTGTTTTTATGGCAAAAAATGTGTTTTTATAGGAGAAAATAGTTTTTATGGCAAAAAATGTGTTTTTATAGGAGAAAATGTGTTTTTATGGCAGAAAATGTGTTTTTATAGCATAAAATGTGTTTTTATAGCATAAAATGTGTTTTTATAGCATAAAATGTGTTTTTATAGAAAAACCACGTTCTATACACTTCTGATTGACCAAAATGCTAATTTACATCATATTTTGCAATTTACGTGTAAAAAAACCCCCAAAAACAACCCAATTTCGCAATTCTACATACAAAATTGGGTAAACATAAAATAAGTCGAGAAACACAGAAATAACCCATAATTTTAATACCGCGCATAATTATTTTTCAAAACCATAGAACCCTACAGATAAATAAGTAGAATTTCAGTATGGAAAACCCCAGACCCATATCATCAACCTGCTCATATATTACAGTATATGAGATTTGCATATTATAAATATTAAGATTTAAAAATAAAAAATTTGAGGAAAAATTTTGCCTAAACACCCCAACTTATATACATTAGTAAATTTTAGTCCGGGCCTAAGTATTTCCGAGATAAAAATCGGCTGTGATCATTCCGTCATGCTAACCTGATATTAAAACAGTAATATCGCCTTAATTCAAGGCATTTTCATAGCGCTTTCAAGTTAAATTAGCATAATCTACACTCCCATAAACCGTAGGGCAAAAATAAAAAATCCGGGTTTAACTTGGCGCCAGAGGCCAGTTAATGTTTAATTTTCAATTCAAGTTGATAGCGTTACTGTATGTGAGGTGCCTTAGTAGATAACCTGTTTAATTATACTGGGAAAATAGCGTACGGTTTAGTATGAAGTTAAGTTGAAAAGCTGTTAAACGCTTAACGCAAATTTTATTTTAGTTTGTGATAAGAGGTGCCATACTCTTCCTTAGAAAAATCTTTCTTTATAAAAAACCAGTTTTATATTTTTAACATTAATGTGTTATATTATGTTATTATGAATTTTGTAAACTTTACTTTGAATATATAGTGTTTAAATATAAGTGTTGCCAGTGCAATTCCAACTGCGCTATCTATAACAGGTGTACTGAACAGCTTGTAGTGTATTCTGTTCGGTTCAGTAATTATTATTAAGTTACAAAATCTCATGGAAATTTCATGAAGTTTAAAAATAGAATAAAATCTCATGGAAACGTCATTAGAGATTAAAATTAGACTAATATCTGATCTAAACTTCGTGAAAGTTGGAAAAGTCATGAACTTTAAAAATAAACCTAAAGCTCATGGAAAGGTCCAGGAGTTTAAAAATGTGCAAATTATTATGGAAGAAATCTGCGTAAAATTAAAACTTGCCATAAAAAATATTGAAAAAGGCAAGATTCCATAAATTCCAAGGCAAAATCATTAAAATTTCAAATTAACAAATTCATGGATAAAAATTCATCACAGAATAATAAAACAATTAATTTCCTGGTAAACTATGAATAAATTCACGTGTATATAAACAAATACAAAAAAAAACCACGTTACCTACGCATGCGCGAAAGATGTTGCTAATTTAGCGTGTAAAGAGTGGGCGTGGCATGGCGGGCGCGCGACAATGCGTGATTTGATCGGGACATGGATGGTCGTGTGTCGGAATCGGACACGGTTGACTGATCATGCGTAGTATAGGGTTACTTATTTGTAAAGACAAGATACTTGGACCGCAGCACGGGACGGTAATTTTTAAAACAATACGGGTCGGGATATTTGTTTAAACACGGCTCTTTAGCTAAGGTGAATTACCAACCGTGTCCAAAATGTTTAGCATTTCAATTAGTGGTAACAACCTACGTGGTGCCATTCGAGATGCGCTTAGATACGCCTGCTTTAAATACAACCACCAAGTAGTGAGCACGGATTTGTACATACGTGTTTTTTTACACGATTGTTTTAATGCTTTAGCTGTGGGTTTCTTTTCTAATATTATGTTTGCTCTAATACAGGACGTATTCGATATTTAGCGTGGAAAATATGTATCGTTTGATTTTAATTAACGGTAGATTTGTTGGTTTAATGTTAATTAGTCAATTAAAATTTTTATCAATTGGTAGATTAAGAATGGTGTTGTTATTGGTTTTTCGTATTACTTAATAGTTCTACAGTTATCGATGTTATTTACTCCGATGAATCGTTTCCCCACAGTTATCGATGTTTTGTCTCCGACTACGAAATTTTTTCACCAAAGTTATCGATATTTTTTACCCTATATCGGAATCGTTCGAAAGTTATCGATATTTTTACCCAATATCGGAATCATTTCCCTAAAGTTATCGATGTCTTTGTCGCTGATATTTGAATAGTTTTGATAAAATTTATCGATGTCTTACCCCGATATCGGAATCGTTTCCCTAAAGTTATCGATGTCTTAGTCGATGATATTTGAATAGTTTTGATAAAATTTATCGATATTTTTACCCAATATCGGAATCGTTTCCCTAAAGTTATCGATGTCTTTGTCGTTGATATTTGAATCGTTTTGATAAAATTTATCGATGTCTTACCCCGATATCGGAATCGTTTCCCCAAAGTTATCGATGTCTTAACCTTATCCAAAAACACCTCTTTAAAAAGTTATCGATGTTTAAAACTAGATATAATAATGGTTGCGATACGATCCTACAATTATCGTCCCTAAGCACATCATACCCAAATTATCGAAGCGAAATTCCTCCAAAAAATTCTTAGTAACAAAGTAACAAAGCAAATGGACAAAATACAAAAAAGCCCAAAATCAAAATAATTTAAAATTCAAGACTCACTCAATTGGAAGTTCTAGTTGAGTCCAAAAAAACCCCAATGTTGAGTAGTGTTGACGCATTCTTATTGCAATTCTGGAGTATTTTACTCAGACTGGAATCTACAAAGAAAGAAAAATTGAAATTCTTATCAGATTTCATATGAAAAAGCATTCAAATTCAAATTCGAACAAAATGTGGCGAACACAAAAATGGATGGGTCAAATAAACCAGCAAAAGAAAAATAAAATCTAGTAAACAACCCAACAGACAAGTAAAAACTCGCCAAAACGACCCATTTCGGACTGGACAAAAGGGACCGATCTCAAAGACCCAACCGTAAACCCTACCATAAAGTGGTGGACAATACTGAAAGACAGCCAAACCAAACCAAACCAAAAAGATCCCGAGTTAACATGTACAGGGTGTTCCAGACAAAAATTACAGGACTTAAGTACATGTAGCCACTTCGGTCCTCCCTTTTTTGTAACACCCTGTATAGCCATTACTTCAAATTATAGACTTCTACAGGAGAAGAAAAACCAAAAGCGGAAAAATACTTCAACTTGAAATCTCTGAATTTTTTGACAATCGAAGGGGGTTTTGAAATGGTAACAATACCAAATTTATAGTAACCCCTTTGGAAATTCGAACATTTCTGCTTTGCAAATAGAGCATTTTTTGGGGGGGGGAATTTGGCCCACGTCTTTACGCGTGACATGATTCTAAAAAAGAGATTGAAGCAGGGAACGCGTGGTACGTCGGCGGTGACCATTGTAGGTGGATTAGGTTATTTTGAACGGGCAACTTCTTTTCATCTGCCAAATATCCCAAAAAATATTGGAAGTAAAATGGTCTTTATTTTTTCATTTTTTTTTCTATAATCCTTTTCCAGGATAACTTTGTCAAATTTTTGTTCAATTCAATTTCAAAGTATTTAAGATTAAGGTAGATTATTATATTCAAGTTAAGTTGACGCGGGGATTGGATTTTAACGTCTTTATTTTCGTTAAAGAATCGCGTCGGGTAATCAAAAGATTAGGCGAAAAATTTAAGTCGATTATTAATGTGAAATTTTACTTCTATTTCTATGATCAATGAAAAGCTACCTAGGCATATTTTTCCAGGTGAATTGAAGCGTTATTACTTCATAAATTTTATCATTGGTTTGCATGGGTTTAATAAAGATATTAAGCCTTGGATTCAGTTATAGTTTGCATTCAACTCAGTTATAGTTTGCATTCAACTCTAAGATTATTTCATAAGCCTTGGTCAACTTCAATTAATAAATGCTTTTAATTTTCTCCTAACAGTGGCTTGGACATTCCAACGGATGATCCAACCAGTTCCTCACGGGTCGTTAGACCATTGTACCTTCGTTGCAATCAAGGTCGAATTAAATGGAACTACCCAGTTGGTGCCTTACGCCTCCTCCTCAAACTCAATCGCGGTACGACAACCGGAAGTACCTCCTCATTTTCGACGTCACTTCCGGCGGAAGTCATTACCGAAATCAACGCATTTCGGGAACGTCAAAAAGAACAGGGTTCCGGTCAACCTTCGGCCAAAGAATTCAGGGGCTGTATACGGGTTGAACCTGGGTTCGAAGGCGCCCGGATCTATCTGGAAGGTGACCGGAAGTTGCACCTTTTACACGCCGGAAGGGCTGACCCAAGGCCCTTGGAACTGGTCAGGTGTTTCGTGTCTATTCGGGGACGTGCCGCGCTATACGTTGAAGCCGAACCGGACAATAGACCTTTCGTTGAAATCCTCAAGAAAGAGGGGAAGAACAGTACAACCGCGTCATCGCAATGGTACCGGAAACGCGTCGCGGCGTTCAGTTACGATTTGCAAGTCGTCGGACAGGAGGTGTACAATGATGATTTTAAAGGTAATTATTAATTTAATTTATTCATTCTTCTATTAACGCTTAATGAAAATCCCTTGAAAATATAATAGCCCAATTTGTCCCTTGTCCAATGATAGCCAGCAAATTATCCCTTATCCAATGATGGTCCACAAATTGTCTCTTATGTCCAATTATACCTCATATTGTCCCTTGTCCAACAATACCCCCAAATTGCCCCTTGTACAACGATAGCCCACAAATTGTCCCTTGTCCAACGATAGCCCACAAATTGTCCCTTGTCCAACGATAGCCCACAAATTGTCCCTTATTCAATGATAGCCCGCAAATTGTCCCTTGTCCAATGATGGTCCAATTATCCTTTATCCAATGATACCCCAAATTGTCCCTTATCAAAAGATAACAAATACTTAATCCTACATTCTATAAAATTTTTGTCGCAAATTGAACTTTGGCTTTTGACCTTCCCAGATAACCCCAAATTAGTACGAAAAATTAAACAATTTTTAGTTCAAACATAAACCCATCCAGCGCTAGCTTAGCTATATCTATTTTCAAAATCTAATCTCGCGAAATCCCCGGGGATCTTAATAATTTAAAGAAAATGTTCCATCAATTGATAAATTATCAACCCTGGACACGCGTCTCTCTCTTAAGTCTTTGCTACTACCACCACCGAGATCAAAAAATCTCTGATCCAACGCCCCTTAGTGATAGAGGGGAAAGTTGGTATGCTATAGACTATTTCATTAATTCCAGCAGAGAAGCAAAGACCACAGGGACGGGGAGATCACCCGGTCTCTCGTGTTATTTCCCTCGCGCCAACCAAGAATCATGTGACTCCGCTAGAGGCAGAGAGCGCGAGACGGCTAGCCTCCCTCTCCACGCACGTGCAGTGAATTCTATCTCTTGGTTAGCGCCGGGGAAGGAAATAAGCTAAAGAGCGTTGGTTTCTCTGCTAGTAATAAATGTAACGGTCGATAGCTATAGCTTCTTGGTGGGGTGAAATGGATGGTAGGATATTCTTTATTATTTTTAGGTCCCTCATTAACGCGGCTTAAGCACACGCTCAGTGGCTGAACGACACGCGCTTAAGGGCGTTTATCATTCATTCCACCCTGAAGGACAATTTTCAAATGACTTTTCTTCTAAACGTTAATTAGGCCTAGACACAAAATTTCGATTTCATTGGTTGGCTGGGTTCCTAGATAGCTAACTGGGGGTTCCATTAGGGGGATTCTTAAAAAGTCTTCCAAAGTTTTTAAAAAACGCAACGCTTGCTTACTTGTCTGGGCTTGATTTTAAAATGACAATGCCTTTGTAACACGCACGTTGACAAGCGTTTGGTGTTAATTAATATATAATATTAATTTGGAATGCATACAGTTAATTGGAATTATTTCGTAGCCATCCATATCTCCCTTGTTAATATTAATATCTATGATTTCGGGTTTTATGTATGGGTATTCCGGGTTTGAGAACTCATAATTCTGATGGAGTCTTTCTATTCTAACAGTGTGATTTCATTGGTTGGTAGTAACTCGAGTTCCTACGCATGCGTATGCAAAGGTGCAACATGCAGCAAGATAGATTGTTAATTCGCTAAGGGTAAAATTCATCATATTTAATGATAAGTCTAGCTAGATCTTCAAAACAAAATCCGCGCCTAGATACGTTGATAAAAAGCATTGCCACACAATTATTCCTATTAGCTGTATTTATTTTTTTATAATACTTCATTAAATAATGTATATTGTCTGGTTTTGAACCAATACATTAAAGCCTGGTTTCATTCATAAATAGAACATAAACTGAATGATAAACATTAAAACTCGCGTTTCAAAACACCCCTTAAGTTCTAAACCAACCCATGAAGAATCAATGATTAAAGAAAATCTTCATTAAAAATGAAGTTCACGTGAGAACTCAAATGAAAGAAAAATTCCTTTCGATATAAGATTTCTAAATGCATAGCAGACGGTAATTACACTAGCCTTACGGACAAATTCCGCACCCTCCTGTACCTAGGTATCGGTATCGGTATCAGTATAAATGAATCTATAACTAGACTAATTTAATAGGCTACTGAATTTCAAAGAAAGTCTACATTAATGTTATTTATTAATTTAATACAGTTTGTTAAAAAAAAAACGAAAACACATAATACATCTTTGAAGTAATGATATTCCAAAAGTAGGAGCGCTAACAAACGCTCACACGTTAAGCCTCGGCTATCGACTATACAGAAATAGAACACTCCCAAAATATGTCTAATTCGCCCTAAAGCATATGGGACCTACTATGTAATTAGCAATATCGTCTGCTAAAAGCCTAAAAATGATAATTTTGATATTTTTATAGATGATACACAAAATCGATTTTGTCTTAGGTGTTATGCGCTAATGGAGATTTTTATACATTTTTTTCTGCCGTTGGGTGGAGCTGTTATTTGTTTCGAACATATTTTTGGGCTTAGCATGTATAGCAGCAAAATATTGGAATAATTTATCTTTAATTCATCGGAATTTATAGGCTGTTACTTCTAACATGAAAAATGAAAACTAAATATCCGATAATTGGAGTATAATTAGGTTTTACGAGCATTTATACAAGTATAAATGATTTTAAATTAATATATTGTGATGGAATAAGTAATTATAAACAGGGTCGCTTGGGAAAATATAAGCGTATAGGGTTTTGGTTTCGACTGGATCAATTTATACAGTATTTCGTCAATTTATACAATTTTGTATAAATGGATTAATGTTTCGGTATAAGTATATGTTGTAAGTACTTAAAAGAAAGGTTTTGACGAGGAGATTCCAGTTCTGATGTTAAAACATTAAAATTTACAAGTATAACGTTTAAAAATGAAAATTTAGAAGTATAGCTTTTAAAAATCATCAGAAATCATACATTTCTATTCCAATTTCGATAAATATTAAACCATTTAGAAGCTCAAACCAAACTTAATTCAAATTTGAGTTAAATTCCAATATCAAATTTGAGTTAAATTCCAATATAACCAAGTACGCAACTCCTATTTATTTCAACCCGGATCTACCAACCGAAAAAAAAAACCCCCAAAGTTATTGAAAACATTCAAAATTATTGAAAAAAGCAACACCTATGCAACAGAAAGAAAAACCCTTCTTACACGTCCTCATCTAACTATAGATCTAAGAGTAGACTCCCTGCATTGCTAAAAACTAATCTACAAAAGTGGGGTCCGCGGACCATTACTTGAATAACGCCCACAACTTCTTAATAGCAACGAAACTCGTGCCGACGAAATTATTTAGGGCGTTGAGAAACTCAAGTAAAAATTCAGAAAAGGGAAATTTCTTTGGCGTGGGTGTTAACTGGCGCGCGCCGACAGGTCAAAGGTCATAAAATACCTCCCGCGAAATTGCGAAAAAGGGCGCGTTTTCCTTAAAATTACGAACGTTAACGTTTTGCTTATGATGAAGCAATAATTCGGGTTTTTTTCCCGCCTTTTTAAAATTACCTTTCAACGATTTTTTGGGTTGTCTTCAAACTTCAAAGAAACTAATATCTAGCGTTCATTTATACAATTTATACTCGTGTTTAAATATATATATATATTTGGAATTTAAACAAAAGCATAAATTGTATAAATGGACTCTACATATTAATTTTGATGAAGTTTTAAGACTTCTCAAAAAATTGTTGAAGGGATATAAGAATTTTTCACAGAATGGCGTAATTTGAGTTATTATACAATATTTTATACAATTTATAAAATAGTGTATAAATATATATTGTAGAATATGAAAATACGCCTTGTTTGTACTCAAATGAAAGGTACTGATGAAAGGAATCCAATTAAATTAATTAAAATACCGTATAAAAATTAGCATTGCTCTAAATTAGATTGTTATTAATAATTATCCTAAGAACTAACTTAAAAAATTACTAACAATACCAGCTTTTCAGTTTTAAGTCAAGTAAATTTTCTATAAGCTATACTTAAAATAAAGGCCATATGCCTAATTAAGAAATTTAAAAAAAAATTAAATTACAATTAAGTTAATACTATATAAAACGCTTGACCTCCTGACCTTCATACCTTATCCCCCTAATTGTCACTTTCCCAAAATACAGTAATTAGTCTTAAATAAATACCATTAACCCTTTTTATTATAATTAAAATTATATTAAACTCAAAGTCGCCATACTGCGGAAAATTTTTTTTATTACAAAACCAATTAAATTTCGAACCCTGTCATTTAATAGTAGAAAGTCATTAGCGCCGAAAATACACACGTCAGAACATGTCTTGCAACGGTTACATTGTATTTTCAAGTATTCATAGCCAAAACATCGTATATGGTACCATTTTATAATTATAGTTACGATATTCTGTCTATTATACATTTATAAACGTTAATTTGAGAATTGATTTTTTATGCACCCTAAAAATGGGTGTTTTTAGGTGAGGAATTTTTTCACCGCTTACCAGCTGTTGTGTTTTAGGGAATTTCTCTCTTTTGGGAAGGGGGGGGGGCGATATTATAGGTTAAGTATTAACGTTTTCGGTGCCACTTTTAAGTGCAATTATTGTATAACATATTTTTTTAGCAATAGATATTTTTGTCGATAAATATAGTTGACATTTACCTTGAAAGTTTATGGTTGAAGAACCGTTTTCAATGTTAGATTACATTATATTTTATTACATGTTTTTATTTATTTATGAATTCTACGGTAAAGTGTATATTGGAATTGATTGATTTATACCATTTATACTATTTATACTTTAATGAAAGTGGTAAGTAGAGGTGAATCAATGGTTTAATTTATTTACACATAGTTCTCAGACTAGGAGGATTAATACCGTTTACACAAGGAGACCGGGCTATCCTGGGCGGACAGATTAGAGTGTTTTAGTGATATTCACAATTGACCTATGACCTCAAAATATCTAAAATAACTTATATAAAATGTATAAATGACTAATCCCACTCCAGAAATCCATCAACATCTTATACATAGTCTAAAAAACGGTCTGCTATAAAAAAATCTTCCTCCAATTTCAATGTTACACAATGTAATTCCCCTGGATTATTCAAGAAAACCTTTCCCCTTACCTAACCTAACTTAAACTGAAGCAATTTTCAATAGTAACCTAACCAATGGATTGGTATTACCACCCAATGCCAAGTTAACTTGGTAAAGATGTAAAAAAGTACCTTTAATATAAAGTTATTCAATAATCCCCCGTAGAAGACTGAATCCAGACCAACAAGTAAAAGCATAAGTTTACAAGTGATATGTTCCGTTCCATAAGTATGAATGGCACTAGCTATACAAGTTCGTAATGCTACTGAGAGACTTACAGTACTCGAGATAACTAGTTCGAGAAGGAGAACGACGGAATTAAGCGAGTCAATTGAAGTCCTACCTGCTACACTCGGTGCAGGTGGTTAATTAATTTTGCATGCAGGACCAAGTTCCATCTAGGTCCTATTTAGTCTGAACTTACTAAGCCCACCCAAATTTGACAGCAGCGCCACCTCACTCACCAGGCGTATGTCGCTTTACCCTGAATCTATGACCTCCCTACTTCAATCACTTCAAAATTACAAGCTCCAGTTTCTAAGTTACCAGAGATTAACAAACTTATGGATGGAACATATCTTATAAACTTATGGTAATAGATTGAATAAAAAAAAATGATTTTGGTTTCTTCAATCTTGAGTTAGAGGCCCTTAAATTGGGGTTCTAGTTCAGTTTTTGGGGTCTGCGCCATGCAGCCAAGGGGTGCAAAGTCACAATAGGACTGAACTGATTTCTTATATAGAGTAAATAATGAAAATCTCCCCCACACCACGTGGTGGGTTTATAAGTTTATATTGTGATCAAGATATCTCTGAAATATCGGCGCAGATGTTTTCGTGATTTCTTTTTTTCAAAAGATAAATTTCGTAGGGTGTATAATATTATCAAATATTTTTATATTGAATAACTTTGTATAAAGGTTACGTATGTTTTTTTATATATCTCTCTCTCCAAAAGTCCAGTTAGGTTAGTTTTTTTTAAAGTGGTTTTATTTAACTAAAAGTGGTGAACTGATATAGTTTTTTTAGGGGTTATATAAAGGTCAAGCCAGGTGTTAGTAAAGTGGCAAATGTTTAATTTTCTATATGGGTTGTATGAGGGATATGATGATAGATATTGTATAGATGACCTCTGACCTTAAATATATATCATATCACAAGAAGAAACTCGTCAAAGAAGCTAGAGAAGTGTAGACGGTTTAGTGTGTCGTAAACATAAATATTATACATGAAATTATAGGATAATATAGGACCTTTCATGAAATTATAGGGGATATTATAGGACCTTTTATGAAATTATAGGATAATATAGGGCAGTTTCAAAAATATATATAGAAATTATAGGACCGCTGGCTCCCTTGTAAGCCCTTACCCTCTTTTACCGTGCACACATCGCAGCATAGCCAATATAAATTTTGTCCATTCCAAGTAGGGGTATAACATTCCAGCTATAACTAAGAATGTTTGTTACAACACTGATTATTGATTGATAAAGATTCATCTATCCCAAGTCTTATTTACATAATGCATTGCATATTTGGCGGGATTGTGTATACTTTAAACTCTAGCTAGCTGGGCTATTTAATCCTGGATTAATATTCACCGTTCCAAACCACATGGGCCCCCCAAAAACCTTAGGGCATCAGCAAGCCAAAATCCAAAAATCCTACAATATTCTTTTTGTGGATAGAACCTAGCTGGGTGGTCGACAATGTCAATGTCATTGGCTTTGTTTATATTTACAACTGATGCGATCACAGCGATATACCATAGAGATTAGGTTAGAAATGGGTCCTAAGTCGCGACTGTAGACTAGCAATGTAGAGGCATGATCTTGCTAGACTACCCTGGAGTCGAAAACCAAGGAAATTACTATTACGCGCGTGTTCCAAAACGGTCAGTTTGATCGATAAATATTTTAGGTCAAAGGTTATCCACGCTTTTCGCACTCACCTTAGAAGCGCGTATTGCGTATAACAGGCCAAATTTTATTTTATATAAAAACTAATTTTCAATATACATAGTTTTCAGACTATAGGTGGGTTGATACCATTTACACACAACAGGAGACGTGGCTAGTTGGTAAGTCTGAACTTTGTCCAGCAACAAAGCTTGGCCTCCTGGTGTGTGTAAATGGTATAAATCCTCCTTGTATGAAAACTTTGTATCGTAGCCATTCTTTACTGAAAATTTTGATATTCTTCGAAAAATATAAATCATTATAAAATAATAAAATAATAAAAAATATGAAATTCTGTTGTGATTAATTATAAAGATAACGGTCACTTATATCTACACGCGCAAAATAAGCTTTGAAATTGAAAAAAAATATGTTATATTTGAACATTTGCTCGAAACATACGCCTAAATTGTTCCAAAAAAAAGGAAATAGCAGACGAAGCGTAACAGTTGCAATTTTGGTCGTAATAGGACTAAATTGGACGAAGAAAACGGTTGAATCTCTTGATAAGCCGCTAGACTGACTGTCAAAAGACGCGCGAAAAAGAAAAAAAAAAACTAAAGCGAGGAACACACATACGTAAAAGTTCGACAGAAACGTAAACTGAAACGTAAACGTACAAAAAAGTTCGACGTAAACGTACTAGAAAAGAGAGTTGAAATTGTCTCAACGGTGCCTGGTTTGCCCCTTTTTCCGTCGTAAAACATTTTACGCTAAGTTCCAGCCAATCAGATGCTCGGATCCGTATGAGCTTTTTCGCAAAAATGGCGGAGAAAAAAGCATCGTAGAAGAGCGCTGATTTGGGGCATATTTAGGGAAGGTTAGAAGTTTTCCATATCTTTTTGAAAAGTTTATTTTATTTTAATGATACGATTTTCGAAAAAACTATTTGGCAAACCATCAGAGCACGGTACAGTTTATCAGGTTCGTAGCATTGATTTCAACCCTAAGCCTCGGTCTCCTCTATGAGCATATAAAGGTCCGCGGCTTATCCTTTTTAACCGAAAGAGACTAATGTCACTGTTTTCGAATTTCAACACCGCAAATTAAGATTTTCGTTTGCGTTTACGTGTTCAAGTGCGATTCAGATCCAGAAACGTAAATGTAAACGGAATAGAAAATAGTTTATGTTTACGAATTTTTAGAACGATTCCGTGAAATTTTTACGCATGTGTGTTCCTCGCTTATATGTTCTCTTAAGGTGGGCGGTGCTAATCGGACAAGTGTAGAATGAAAAAATAATCGTATCTCCTTTTGCGCCTCCATTTCGAGACCCTCCTTAAAGAAAGCGCGCCTGCCTGCTACTCTGCCGCTTGATTGAAAAAAAATAAAGAAGTTCTAGGCCTAGGCCTATAACTCGCTTGCTCGAGCCCAGATTATTTTTATATGAGATATTAAAGGCGTCGAGAGAAAAAATAAATAGATATAAAAAACTCGCCAGGAAATCGGCGCCAAAATTGACATTTTAACTAAACAAGTTGTGCCAACGCAAAATTTGATGATATGTACTCTGTAGATGGGTTTCACTCAAATTTATAGAATTTAAAGTAGAAATTAATATTAATTTCCATATTTATGCAAATTGTTCCATAGATGTTCCCATATTTTTTATTGTTCTGTAGATGTTCCCATGTTCTTTATTGTTTCGTGGACTTTCCCATATTCTTTATTGTTCTAGGGATGTCCCTATATTCTTTATTGTTCCATAGATTTTCCCATATTCTTTATTGTTCCATAGATTTTCCCATATTCTTTATTGTTCTATGGATGTCCCTATGTTCTTTATTGTTCCATAGATTTCCCCATATCCTTCATTCTTGCATAGATGTTCCCACATCTTTATTGTTCTAGAGATATTCACATATTTTTAATTGTTCCATAGTTCCCATATTCTTTATTGTTCCATAGTTCCCATAATATTTTTTGTTCAGCACTTCCATATTTTTAGTTTTCCCATAATTTTTCCTTTATTCCATAGACATTTTAACGTAAGTTTTTCTTTGTTCCATAGACATTTTACCGTAAGTTTTTCTTTGTTCCATAGACATTTTCCCATGTGAAATTTCTCAGATTGGTTCCATAGACATTTTCCCATGTGAAATTTCTCAGATTGGTTCCATAGACATTTTCCCATGTGAAATTTCTCAGATTGGTTCCATAGACATTTTCCCATATGAAATTTCTCAGATTTGTTCCATATCTAAATATCCCATATTTCTCTTACAGTTCAAAATAGAATTCCCATAATAATATCTTCCCCCAAGTATTTCCAACGTATAGAATTTCCCATATTTTCCATGCATGTGAAATTATATTCCCACATAATACAAAACTCCCTAAAACCACAGCAGCCACAACAACATCAACTACATCAACAACAACAGCAAGTACAATTCCATAACCATCAAAAAATTACAGTCGAAGCTAAATAAACCCATTTTAAAAATAATTCCTTTTTATTTTTTATTTTGTCTGATCATGTGCTTATATCTCCTACGGGGTAAAATAGGGATATTGAATTTTAAAATATTCTTTTTTTTTAACTTCCAATCTGATAAACTGACAGGTTCGGTTTAAAAAAAATTAAAAAAATAAAACGTGTCCCAGTATAGCATAGCAGCAAAAGAGTAACGCCCAATATCCCCGAAGCAGCTTGATCATCAAATCCCAAGTTCAAAATAGTGTATTGAATCTATCTATATCTCTCTGTCTTTCAAAATCAATCCGAATTTCTAACAAGAACAAGATTGGAAGGGGAGAGGGGGGGATAAGAAAATAAAAAAATGATTCAAGATTTGCGACGCCAATAAACGAGTTCACGTTTATTGTTCATTCCATGGCTTGTGAATGAATATATAAGCCGAAATGGGAACAGGACAGGCAGGCGGTGACCGATATCTTTTATTTATTTATTGAAAAATTGTTTTGAAGATGGATTATGGAATCTTTAATTTAAATAAAGGCTTAGATTTGGGTTAAAATTATGAATAAAATGTTTTTTAAAAGTTCTGGTGTTTTGATAACTTAGAGTTAATGTATCGCATATAGGGGGTTGAATTATTAAAATTTGTAGTATAACAATTATTACAAATTTTTTTTGCAAAAATAGTATACAATCCTAAGATGTTTTGCAAAACTTTCAACTTGCAAAATGTTTTAATTAAAAATTTTGCAAATTGTTAAAATTAAAAATTTTGCAAAATGTTTAAATTAAAAATTTTGCAAAATGTTTAAATTAAAAATTTTGCAGATTGTTTATATTAACTAATTTTGCAATATGTTTAAATTAACAAATTATGCAAAAAAATCTTCAGTAAACAAATTTTGCAAAATGTATAACTTCAAAAATTATGCAAAAACATTCCTCACTAAACAAATTATACAAAAACATTCTTAACTAAACAAATTTTGCAAAAAAATTCTTAACTAAACAAATTTTGCATAAAATTCTTAATTAAACAAATTTTGAAATTAATTTATTTCATCAAATATTTTAAATCGGATATTTTTGCTTTTCAAACCAAATAATTGATATAGAAATTTGCAATTCATTTTGAAAAATTATTATTATTTTTAATTTTAAGTAAAATGCACATTTTAAGAGTACACGAAACTAAAACTTAAATGCATTTTCTGTTTTCTCTTTTTTAACAGAATGCAGACCATGTTCCGACGAAGAAATGCTTCAGAATTTCTGCACGAGCGACTTTGGTAAGTTAACTCAACTGTCTTTTGATCGAAGTTCATTAAAACCAACATACTGTAGAGATGAAAATAGGCTTAGCTAAAAAATGTCCCCTAGTGAGAAAGATTTAACTAGATTGACAGTTCCATTATGCCCTCTTGAGTCTTACACTCCTTGGGACAAGCGAAATTAGAAGACCAGCATCTGATCTGACAGCTAACAGATAAGCCGAAAGGCGTGACCTCCCAACGGGGTGTCTTTATCTACAGTTCTTCTGTTGCCGGACTCATGTCAGATCTGACAAATTTTTGACACGCCCGCCATAAGCAAACGACCCCTTCCTTGCCTACACCCCTTCTCTCTAACGAGTACTTCGTATTTGTCTAGACCTTATCTGGAAGTTCGATAAATTATATTTCATTTATACAAGTTATACGTTGGGAAAAAGAGTGTATAAATACCATGATCGTATTTGTTATGAAAAGAGCTTTCATTTGAGTATAAAGAAGCTATGGTTCAATCGCTTTTTAACTATTTATACAAAGTATAAATGAGTTTACATCGATTCAGCTTGGGTAGCATAGTATAGCGTGTGAAAATGAGTGTATAAACACCAGCATCGTATTTGTTATGAAAAGAGCTTTCATTTGAGTATAAAGAAGCTGGGGTTCAAACGCGTTTAAACTATTTATACAATTTATACAAAGTATAAATGAATATATCTCTTAAGTTGGGGGAGCAAAGTATATCGTGTGACTACTCAAATGAAAGGTTTTTAACCAGGCCAATTCGTATTTATCTGTATTTAAACGAAATACTCGACTCATTTGCTGTTATTTCTATTTATACAGTTGTCAAAGGAACCGTTACAACCTTGTATCACAACGTCGATTTCGACCGCACAGAGTTGACCATAAAGGCCAGCAAAGTTTTACGTGATCACGCCATAAACCCGGTATTCATTCGTTCATCTAAACTGACCTATAAAGGGGGTCATCCCCCTCAATTATCGGCCACGCCCACTAGTGACTTCTTAACGGCGGCTTACGCCCAATTTGAGGCGCATTTTGAGGACAAAAACGGTAGCCATACCGAAAACACGGCCCACTATGGCGTCCTACAGAGACCCTTAAAGTGCGGGACCAAAGTTGGCCACGGTGAATTTTTATTCATGGGAAGATTAACATTAGGAAATCCCAGAATCACTTGCGCGCCGCGTATCGGCGATTGGAAAAAAATTAGAAGGAAAGCTCTTATACAAGGGACCAATCAGTGCGCGTTAGAGTAAATAATTTTAATTACAAATTATATATGATAATAAATTATCATCAGAAGTGAATTAACAGCGAAGTTAAATGATAAATAAATAAATAAGTTTTAGCCTCCCGATTTTTAAAACATCTGAATGACGTCACAATATTTCGCTTAGTTAACGGAAATACGTCACGACGTCATCATAGACTTAATGTTCCTGAATATTTTCAACAGCTAAATGACGTCACTAAATATGTCAACTGTAAAAAATAAAATTTTACAAAAAAAAATACAAACATTAATCTTTAGATAAAATAAAGAAAAACACTTCGAGATAATTCACTTCTGCAATATCGCAATACCACATGGCCAGAAATAAATAAATAAATAAATATTGATAGATCACACCATGTAAATAATTTGTTGTTTCCTTTAGAAGATGTAAATAAGATGCGATTTAAAATTTCTTTTCTATATTTTTAATTTAAAATGTTTTTTCTACGTTTTAAAAAAAGAGAAAAATAATAATAATCAATAATTAATATTTTAAATATCACAGCATTTGTTAAACTAAATCACACCGTACCATCACTGGACGCAACGTGCCTTATTTAAATTAAAATAAATAAATAAATAAATAAAACGAGCTAAGAAATTAATTTGATCTCAAATATTCTTGGTGCTATTCAAGAAATGGAAAACGTTGTTTGTTGACTGATTGATGCAGTATCAGTTACAA
Source organism: Phalangium opilio (assembly GCA_019434445.1). Classification (NCBI taxonomy): domain Eukaryota; kingdom Metazoa; phylum Arthropoda; class Arachnida; order Opiliones; family Phalangiidae; genus Phalangium; species Phalangium opilio. The sequence goes on from JAEQBA010000624.1 coordinate 287,982, forward strand.
ATAATTAAAATACGTAATTAAAGTAAATAATAATTAGTGAAAAGTAAAAATTCAAAAACTTCTAGAAGATAAAATGTAAAAATTTAATACAAATGACTGAAAAAAAAACTACTAAAACTATTTTCAATAAATAAAATAATATTTTATAATGAATTTGTTTCATTTTGTAAATACCAAAAAGATAAGCTTATGGTTTTCCCGAATTATTGTCACAAACATTTCTGATTCAAATGTCCTGACTTTTCCCTAATACCCTTAATTTGATTTTCCCTGATATCCTTAATTTAATTTTTCCCAAAGCTGCAGGAACAAGTGTTTAAAGTTGATTGCATTTTTCCCGACAAAAATAAAATTCCCTGACTTAATTCGGCTTTTCCCTGAATCGAAAAACCCTTATTTCTTTCACGTTAAGTTACTTCTGATAAATACATTACTTATAGTCAAAAAAGGGGAATTTGAAAGCGAAATCTATATCTTGCATTTGAACTAACTTAAAATACCTATGATAAAACGGTAGAAGCTTGCTCAGGTGCATATACACATACATATACATATATATAGTATTGAAAAAATAAATGCATTGAAATACCCGCATATCGAACACCCAAAAAAAGAAAAAAAAAACCGTTTTCCACCTCGCAAACCTTTTGTCACCCAAATACTTTCTCCCATTTAAAAATTCTCAAATTTCAAAAGAACAATTTTTGGATTTTTTATACCGCAATGTTCACCTTCAAAGTGTTAACGAAGCCAATACTAAATAAGGGTTCTACAATACAAGCATAAGTTTATAAGTGATATGTTCCGTTCCATAAGTATGAATGGCACTACCAATACAAGTTCGTAATGCTACTGAGATGGACTTACAGTCCTCGAGATAACTAGTTCGAGAAGGAGAACGACGGAATTAAGCGAGTCAATTGAAGTCCTACCCTAAACTCGGTGGGTGGTGGTTAATTAATTTTGCAGCTATGGACCAAGTTAATTCCATCTAGGTCCTATTTAGTCAGAACTTACTAAGTTACCCAAATTTGACAGCAGCGCCTCCTCACCAGGCGTACGTCGCTTTACCCTGAATCTATGACCTCCCTACTTCAAACACTTCAAAATTACAAGCTCCATCCAGTTTCTAAGTTACCAGAGATTAACAAACTTATGGAACGGAACATATCTTATAAACTTATGGTACAAGCAAAGGGAATGGCTTAAACTACAGAGTAGAGCAATTCAAGGTGAACACAATTGGTATACCGGTAAATGGTAAAATGCAGGTGTGGGCTGCAGAATACGGGGTGCATAATAAAGAATTGAGAAGCGGGCCAGGCGTATTTCTTTTTCTTATTTTTTTTTGTACATTTATGGGACACGTTTGGCGACAAACCTTTTACACTCATGGTGGCCCTGTATATATATATATATATAGTTAAATCACACTTGGTGGTCTAACTACATCTTTAAAGATGCCGAAACATATTCTAATTGGTTGAAGATAAAATTCAAATTTAAAATTTATTAAGGATATAGTTAATTTGCATAATTACTCGGGCCCTGATTGTTGTAACCCCCAAGTATTGGGTATCATTGGAAAGGGGAGAAATAGTGCTATAATATACTCAAAGGATTATCCTGTATCTCATATAGAACCAGAGTTAAAAGGTGTTATGTAAATAAGCCCATGTCAATCCTATGGAGATAACGTTAATGAACATTTTGTTTAATTACTCGGGCCCTGATTGTTGTAACCCCCAAATATTGGGTATCTTTGGAAAGGGGAGAAATAGGGCTATAAAATACTGAGAGGACTTCTCTGTATCTCTTATAGAACCAAAGTTAAAAGGTTTTATAAGCTCATGTTAATCCTATGGAGATAACGTTAATGAAGATTTTGCTTAATTACTCGGGCCCTGATTGTTGTAACCCCAAGTTTTTGACATCGTTGGAAAGGCAAGAAATAGGGCTATAACATACTCAAAGAACTTCCCTGTATCTCTTATAGAAGCAGAGTTATACAACCTTAAAATATAATGTAATTAAGCCCATGCGTGTTAATCCAATGGGGAGAAAATAACCTTGATATAGATAGGTCGACTAAAAAAGCCCTAAAAATCCCCTTGTGCATGATTGCATACAGTGCATTTGTAGATCGACAAAGTAAACACCCATTTTCATATCCCCTTTACTGAATTCATAAGATTCAAGCCAAATTAAATATGGATAAGACCAAGGCTTAATAAATACAAAAAAAATAAAACCTAGGTATCAAAAAAGACAAAACTGAAATAAACCAATCATTTTCAATCATTCACGGATGGGTGTCTATACTTTACCCAAAAAAATGCATGTATATATCTTTCTCCCAAACCAAGTTTAAATCTATCCATAAATTATCATCATTGCAAAATTTGCGAACCGCCCTTGGCCCGGGATTCGAGAATACATGTACAGGGTGTTCTTCCAAAAGTGAGGTGGATGGTTGGTTCTATGGGAAATCAACTGAATTTTGAGTGAATCGAAAATGTTAAATGTTAACTTCGTTGACCAGCCCTTAGATTTCGATTGAACCCCCACAATGGATGCATGCACCCCCTAGCCCACAAGTTAATAAATGAACATTGGAAAAGTGATTACTAATTGGATGACCCCTTAAATTTAATAGGTAAGAAACTGAATAGATAATTATTTCTAATCCCACTCATGTACAATAAATACTTCGGTCCTATAATTACCCTGACCCCTTTTTGGAAGAACACCCTGTACATATAAAACATAAGATTTGACTGTAGCGTGGTTGGTAAGAGGCCATTTTGAGTTTTTCTTTTGAGAGGCTCGCGAGCTATTGCCTAACGCGGGGGTGCATGCATGCAATGCATGCTACGACCATTGGCATCATCATGGCATGCAAAAGGGAGGTCTTCTACATTCTGGAGAGAGAGAGGGAAAAAGGTCAAAGCTAGAGGTCAGGCACCCACGCCAGCCAGGGACGCTATTAACTATGAAATGTATAAGGGGGTCGCCGGGGGGGGGCTAATAACTCGTAACGTAAAGGCCAGGGGGATGGAAAAAATAATTTTAAATTTCTAAGGCTTGCATATATACATGTATGGAAGGGCAGATGATTATGATTATACACAGAAAAATGTTTTTAAACTAGAAATATGGCGATTACGTTGGTAATATTAATATATGCGAAGATTTTATGCATCAAGCCGCGGTTTATAATCATACAGTGGAACCTATAGGCAAAATTTGGAAGTAAAAATATAGGATTTTTTATTAACTTGTTCTGTAGCTCAAAATGGATCGGGTATTTTATGGTATTGTGGCTTAAAATAGTGCATTTTATGTAATTATAGCTCAAAACGTTTTTCTTATGGAATTGTAGCTCAAAATGAGATATTTTCTACAATAATAGCTCAAAATAAGATATTTTCTGTAATTATAACTCAAAATAAGATATTTTCTGCAATTATAGCTCAAAATAAAATATTGTCTGTTATTAAAGCTCAAAATAAGATATTTTCTGTAATTATAGCTCAAAATAAGATATTTTCTACAATTATAGCTCAAAATAAGACATTTTCTACAATTACATAGCCCAAAATGAGATTTTTTCTATAATTACAGCTCAATATAGCATATTTTACGAAATTATAGGTGAATATAGGATAGGTCCAAAACCATAGTAAGTAATCGGTATACACGGTCTAGCTGACCCCAACTTTACCACAGATACAATTAACAACGTATATCAAAACCAATTTCCCGCCAAAAAAAACCAAAACCAATAGTAGATCGTTAAATTGGCGCGAAAAGAAACATCTCCACGTGCCCATGTATCTCTTAGTAATAATAAAAAAATAATAAAAGTGAAAGTAATCAAAGGCAGGTGAAATTATTTTTAGCTCGCTCGCTCCTCGTGCGCTGACCCGGAATTACGTCATCATCGTCGCATACCCGGGTTTTATATAACACGAGCGTCTATGCTGTAACGTTGATAAGAGGTGTAACATTGTAATGGTCGAGAATTAAGGTTTATTGCGTAGAGCATCGAGTGCATGCAGCTGGCATTTCTTTGCTAATGAGCGACTTGCAACGCGTGCCGTGCCGAAGAACTCTACTTAAGAAAACACCCAACCAAAGTGATTTCTGTGCGGTTCTAGTATTCCTTTTCCCGCCTATTTTTTATACCAGTTCTTACGGAATACATACAGCTACTAGGAATAATTGTGCAGCCATCCATATCTCCCATATTAATTTCTATGAATTCGGATTTGTGGGTATACCGGGCTTGAGAACGCCAAGGTCATAATTCTGATGCGTTGTTTCATTGGTTAATGGTAGCAACGAGAGTCCCTAGGCAAACAAAGGCGCAAGGTGCAACAGGCAACGAGATAGATTATTAATTCGCTATGGGTGGTAAAATTCGACACATATAATGATTAGTCTAGCTAGCTCCTCCCACAAAGCGTGCCTAGATACGTTAAGAAATTAAAATGGCTGGCTACACAATGATTCCTAGTAGCTGTATGCATTCCTGGGTGTACAAATTACAGCCTAGCAAGAAAGTCCATAGATTTTCTTTTCTCTTTGGGCTGATCTCGACTCCTCGAACGGGCATTTAAAAAGAACGCGCCTTTATTTCAACCTGGCAAAGAAGGAAGGAAGGAAGATTTACAGAATAGATGTTTATATTTCAACTTTTCATTGCAGCGTTTTCATGATGGTTTTTTGGTTCTCTACCTTACCTTACAATTGAAAAGTTAGCTCTAGGGATCGTCCGTTAAGTGTATACTGATGTATTTCGCAGTTAAATTATATTAGTTTAAGTTCATAAGATATGTTCCGTTCCATAAGTTTGTAAATTCTGGTAACTTAGAAACTGGAGCTTGTAATTTGAAGTGATTGAAGTAGGGAGGTCATAGATTCAGGGTAAAGCGACATACGCCTGGTGAGTGGGGCGCTGCTGTCAAATTTGGGTAACTTAGTAAGTTCAGACTAAATAGGACCTAGATGGAATGGAACTTGGTCCTGACTGCAAAATTAATTAACCACCTGCACCGAGTGTAGTTAGGACTTCAATTGACTCGCTTAATTCCGTCGTTCTCCTTCTCGAACTAGTTATCTCGAGTACTGTAAGTCTCTCAGTAGCATTATTAACATTAAAAATTATTTAAAGGTGAATATTGTAAAGAATCCTTAATAGAAGATCCCCTTTTAACATTTGCCCAAATCTGGCTTAATATCAGGGCGGTATAAATTAAGATTGTATAGCGGAGAAGTGCATGGGCACGTGCATTGACCCGCGCGCGCGCTTTTTCCCGCCAAAATAAAAAAAAATAAAACCCCTCTAAAGTCCCTCTCTTTCATTGCAAACCAAAACCATGCCAAGGGCCTATCACCGGACGGGGGAGTACCAGACCAGCACCGGTCATAAGAAACAACACGTATATACACCTATACAGGGTGTACCAAAAAGGGAGGCTGTGATTATAGGGCCGAAGTATTGTACATGAGAGGGATGCGTGGATGGGATGGTTCTATGGGAAATCAACTGAATTTTGAGTGAATCGATGAAATGTTAAATGTAATAAGTTCTATGAGCATCCCTCGGATTTTGATTGAGCCCCCACAAGGGATGCACCATTGCACCCCCCTAACCCACAAGTAGTAATTACCAATCCATTTTTGGAACACAACACCCTGTACATATACAATAAACCTGTAGCCATCATACCACCAGCACCACTATGCAAGGAGATATGATACTATGGTAAGAAGTTACGAACGACTAACGTCCGGGTCTGAAGATTCTGTCTTCTATAAACGGTCACGGAGAGAGTTCCAGCAAACCCCCCCCCCCCTTAAGGGTAACCACGTGACTCCGAAAAATAGTGGTAATGTTCATCTCGGGATGTAATGTAATGGTTGGTTCACCCACCAAAAACCGGCCAAAACAATATAGGGTGTTGGTAGCGTATGGTAAAGTCGTGTGGTGGTGAAATATGGTAATGGTGGTGGTAAGACGTACGCGGAGGATTTTTGAGACCCAAAAATGGTTACGAGAAACGTACGAGATTATTGTATTAACGGCGAGTGTTAACGCCCAATGACTAAAAATTTGGATGGACTTTAAATAGGGTGTTGTTTTATTTACGAGGGTGTTTTTGGTTTTTTTTGGAGAGAAAGACACGAATTTTTTGGGAAGAGTCAAATTTAATACATAGTTTTTTAGACTAGGATGAATGATACCTTCACACACACCAGGAGTTCAGCAGGATTGCCACGGAATTCCCTGATTTCTCCAGCTTTTCCCTGACTTTTTTCTGGGATTTTCCCTGACCTTTTTAGGCCGAAAGTGTAAATGTTTACAGCACGTTTTAAGTGCTTATAATTAAATAAACTCGATCTACATTAAGTTTTCCAGTGTATTTGTTGCACCAAAATGATTAAGAAACATTTTAACTATAAATAACAGTCTAAGAGATTTTTTTAAAGGCATTTACTTAAAAACAATTCTAGACATTTCGGCCCTTTTTTAAATTCCCTGACTTTTTCAGGTTTTCCCTGACCCGTGGCAACCCTGTTCAGGCACTACTCGGCGGACAAAGTAGTCTCGCCTCCTGGTGAGTGTAAATGGTATCAATTCTCCTAGTCTGAAAATTAATACTATGTATAATTAATTGTTATTATTAACTTGGGTTAGATATTTTATGATCGAAGGCAGGAATACATATAGCTAATTGGAATAATCGTGCCTTGATGAATTTCTTCCATCCATTTTGCAACCTATAACCCATGTGTTACTCACAGACAGACTAATTAACCCACGTCAAGAAAATTAAGTAAGTTTTTGTCTGTTTTGCATCATAAGTTTATAAGATATGTTCCATCCATAAGTTTGTAAATTCTGGTAACTTAGAAACTGGAGCTTGTAATTTTGAAGTGATTGAAGTAGGGAGGTCATAGATTCAGGGTAAAGCTAGCGACATACGCCTGGTGAGGAGGGCGCTGCTGTCAAATTTGGGTAACTTAGTAAGTTCAGACTAAATAGGACCTAGATGGAATGGAACTTGGTCCTGACTGCAAAGTTAATTAAACACCTGCACCGAGTGTAGTTAGGACTTCAATTGACTCGCTTAATTCCGTCGTTCTCCTTCTCGAACTAGTTATCTCGAGAACTGTAAGCCCATCTCAGTAGCATTACGAACTTGTATTGGTAGTGCCATTCATACTTATGGAACGGAACATATCACTTATAAACTACCCAATGAAAAATAATAAACATAATGCGTTATAACATTGATTGTTCTCGCCGGGTTATAGCGGAAGATGCGATGAACTCGTATAAGTAATGAAAAGATAGGTGGTTCCTTTTTAAAAAAGATAGATTTTGGGGTTTACGCCCTAACGCTATAGAGAACTTGAAGTGGATTCGTAAAAATATATATGTATATATGCATCATTCTAAGAATCTAACAGACTTTTTAGAAAAATAATCAAAGAGGATTATACGCCTTAACATTATAAAAAAAACTATAAGATGAACTGAGCTCAAACTCTTTTATTTTTTTGCGTTTCAAGAGATCTTATTTGAGACGCCAATGATAAACATTATACTAAAACCAGGCCCTTTATAGAACATGAAGGGTAGATCTTAAAAATAAAAATAAGTTAAGGAAATTTTGTTACGGTTGTCTGATACTGTTCCTTTATTTTGATTTGATTGTCTGACACTGTTCCTTTATTTTGATTTGGTTGTCTGACACTGTTCCTTTATTTTGATTTGGTTGTCTGACACTGTTCCTTTATTTTGATTTGGTTGTCTGACACTGTTCCTTTATTTTGATTTGGTTGTCTGACACTGTTCCTTTATTTTGATTTGGTTGTCTGACACTGTTCCTTAATTTATTTATTTTTCTTTGTGTTAATTTTCTGACACTGTTCCTTGGCTTAATTTACTTATTTATTTTCGTGTTAATTGTCTGAAACTGTTCCTTAATTAATTTATTTATTTATTTTGTGTTAATTTTCTGACACTGTTCCTTAATTTATTTATTTATTTATTTTGTGTTAATTGTCTGATTAAAATTACAGTGATCCCATTAAAAATACAAATTGCTTAAAATTAATCTAACGAACTTTGCGCCTGGTTTATTCCCCCCACATTTATTGGTTATTGAACTGTCTATATTTATTTTAAGCCAATAATAACAAAAAAAAATAATTCTACAAAAATAAAAATCGTATTTTCTGTCGAAAACATAATTTTCAATTTTCTTTTGAAAATCCCAAAATTGAAAAATATTTTCCAGATAATTTTTTATCCCAAAAAATAAATGGCTTATTGCCATCAAAGTCGATTTAGCAATTTTTGGTGGAAACCATTCAAGCTTGACTGACTTATTCAATAGGGAGCGAGTGAACGAATGGTTAACTAACACACACATTCATTGGTTGGCCAGAAATATTTTGTACCGACTGAGTTTGAACATTCAAAAAAATTACATCCCGCATTTTATATTTATAGTTATATCAAAAGTGGATTAAAATCCTTTTAGAAGTTATCAAATGATAAGTATCGGGTTCACCGATTTGTGGTACGTTAAAAGAAGATTACATACAGGGTGTTTTCCATAATTCTGCCATGCATAAATTAAGCCTGGGGATGTTCTTTGGGAAATCAAATTTGAGTTGAAAATGTATGTTACTTCTATCTCCATTTTGTTTGCCACAAGGGACACTGTTTTCGAGTTATGATTTAATAAGTGTTTTAGGGATGGCCCCTTAAATTTAACTACGAAACTGAAATTCCATAAGAAATCCATCTTAAACTCCTAGAATGTTGATTTTTTTTTAATTTTTAAAATATCCACGTTTTTAAAACCACATGCCTTCGATAATTTCGGTGTTAATCTACTTTATTTTTTATATAAGTTGAAAACTCTCGCAATATAAAATTGTATAAAAGAGTATTTTACGTATATACAGGGTGTTACAAAAAGGGAGATGGTGTAATTATAGGAGTGGGATGGTTCTATGGGAAATCAACTGAATTTTGAGTGAATCGAAAATGTCTTATGCCTATACTTCTATGACCAATTTGGTCCCCGCACCCCCTAACACAAGTTATAAATAAACATTGGAACACGTGTTTATGATTGGATTACCCCTTAAATTGACAAAATAATCTGAAATATACTGACTTCTAATTTAATTAATTAATTAAGGGGTTATCAGTAAGAAGTGAACATTTTCAATTCAAGATTTTATTGCCCATAGAACAATCCCACTCAAGTTTCTTACAGAAACCCCTACAGTTCTATAATTACCCTCCCATTTTGGAAGAAAGAACACCCTGTACACGAAACGATTTGAACCCGCCCCCCCCCACCCCCATTCCCAAAGTTTATAGTCTATACTGTATAGATGTTCGAAACTTCAGCAACAGGGGGCCATAGTCAAAAGGTAAAAAGCAAAAAAAAGTTGGTTGATCACAGCGGGATATTGGACTATTGCTCGAGCCTAGAACTCAGGGAGCGGCCGACGAAAGCGCAATTAAAATATTTTTTATTTTATAAACTTCTTTTGGAAATGTTTAAAATCTCGATTTTTAAAGCCTAACCTAAGTTACCTCCTAAAGAAATCTTTTTTTTTCAAAACCTGTTCCATAAGTTCAAAGAGAGATAGGCCCATTACTTGCCTCCCTAAAGCCCTTGAACTATTACGTGAATTTTGACCTCTAAGGTTAGATTGTCGCCTTTCAGAAAGAACCCAACCAGGCCTTTCGCCGAATTTTCTCTCTTTTTTTTTGAAAGGTGCCATAAACTTTATGTTCACGCTGTGTTTCAAATATTTTCAGTTTTAATTTTTTTTCTTTTCATATTTGTTATAAAATTTTTTGAAATTCCTAAGTCTGACTGGCCAAATATTTAATATAAAGAATTTCTTTATTCACACTTAATTATGAAAATGTTTGAGTTTAGAAAATAAGCTTTTGATGAATGCCGCACGGGTTTTTTTATCTTGTAGTTAAATTATTAGTTTATTACTAAGCCTTATGTTGACTTAAATTAATTTAAATGCATGGGGAAGTGTTGATAGTAAGTAATTAATTCGTAAAAACAGTTTATAGTATTGATAAAATGTTACTTTGAAACTTTCTGTACGAGAAAAAGTGATTTCAACTTTCGCGCGAAGAAAATGGCGGGAATTTCTATCTATAAAACCTCCAAAATACGCAGTAGTAGCGCCATCTATAGCCGTTTCCCGTAAACACCATGTAAAAAGTACTCTTTTATGTCCCTAGGTGGAGTAAGCTGCCTTACGAAAACCCGGTATTTGGGTTCAAGGGTTGGCGCCGATTTTACAATAAAAAGCATTATTTACAGGCCCTACGTTGGCATGTTTTTATTAAAAAAAAGCTCTTGTAATGCTAAAAACTAAATAAAAATAGACTGTACGCAATAATTTAACCTAATTTTAAGCCTAAAAGTGTCCTTGACCACTCGAATATTCAGAGAGAGCGTATAAAATTCTAAGAAGCCAAGGCTTAAGTTTTTCAAGAACCGGGTCATACTGAGTCACTATACCAGTTTTCAAAATAGATTTATAAACGTAGAAAAAGTAACTACATACCCAAATTTTGCTTCCTGGGTGGTCCTCGACTTCAAATCCATCCAAATTAAGTATCCAAATCCATTTTTAGGCACAATAATTACTTAATTACCCGACAATTAAACCGTATTCACTTGACCGCTTTTTCGCGACAATGGAGCTTCAGAAACCGTTAGCCACGCTTCGTGCGTTCACAGAGATGCACCGAAGTAACTGTTTAAGCATGTATAAGAGCAAAATGCGACTAACCGAAAGTTTCTGGTTACTTTTGTTTAACTTAATGAACGAAATAATTAAAAAAGGCGGTAAAATTTTTCAATCATATATTAATTTTATTTGTAAAATTACTAATTTCCTATTTAAAATTGATAACAACAATAAAACAAATTATAACAATAATAAAACTGAATATCCCAGATCAACTGGAATATTATAAAACCTAAAATAAGTTATTGGTATAACCGGGATAATTCTTGCAATTCTTTAAATGAATGTTCGCATTTCGAGTATCTTCGACTGCAAGCCGAAATCTTCTTCCTTTTTATTCCGTACAAATAGCTGCGTTTTAAGCCTACTACGTCCTCGTCATCAGTTTCAAAATTTTCCCTAAAATACATATTTAATACCCAATTAGGCCTAATTTATAAATAAATAAATAAATAAATAAACAAATAAAAACTTACGTCAACATATAAACCATCTCAACACCAACATTGGAGTGGACTTTGGGATAGACTCCAACTTCACACATGATTCTTTGGAAACACGCCTCGTTTATCTTGACCAAAGTTTTGAGAACGTAGAATGCTTGTTTACGATACTCCTCTTCACTCAGTGGTTCAACTCCGTCCACGTCCAAATCTTCATCAAGTCCCAAATCATTACCATCTTCGACTAAGTAATTGTTACGTCCACCTTGGTAGTATCTGTCCTCGTGGATGACGGGGTTGGCGTCGCACCAATCCAACAGGCTGAGAATGACCAGTCCCAGCCAGCAAGATATGATTCTAAATCTTTGAAACTTCATTTTGGGTCGAAGTAAGGTTGTGTTGCTTAATTCTGGAACGCTGGACTAACGTCTGGCGCATTAATTGAGTTGGGCAACCTATAGAAATACTTATAAGTAACCAGAAAACGTAGTTGAGGGTCATTTCCACGTGGCCATGGAGTTAATCATTCCAATTGTTGAAGGTCATGATGACCTCAATTGTGCCCGATCTAAGTACCATCCTAAATAATCTTTCAGGGTTACAAAAGGTCCTTATATATTCCATAGATTCAAGTTAACGTCGTGAGTAATGAATACATGACCTTGAAATGAAAAACCAAGGTCATGATGACCTCAAAATAAAAAACCAAGGTCATGATGACCTCGATTGTGCCCCATCTAAGTACCAAATATCACACTCAGGGTTACGATAGGTCCGTATAAATTAAACAGTTTTGACCTTGAAATAATAGCGCCAAGGTCATGAAGACCTTTCTCAAGTACGTATCGTTTCACAGAACTAAATAGCTTAAAAAGCGCATTTAGGGTTAGCTCCTAAGACCTACAAGGGCTTCAAAAATTGGAATTTCCAACTACAAGGCTAATTAAAATCAACTTACCAGAGCTTCTTCCGAGTTCTGTTCACGATGACTGTATAATATTTTTTGATCCAAAATACAGTACAAACTGATTTTATATACTATTAATATTTTACCGAAAGTTTTCCACTATTTGATGGCCCTCCAATGATTGGTAGTTGTTCCATGTACTTTAACTGATTAGTTTGGTATGAGTACGTTTCTCAATGACACAAAAGTAAAAGATTTGAACTAGCTAGCTATTAAGGCAATATTTACACACAAATTTTAGATATTATATGTTGTGGGTTTTTATATCTTTTTTTTATAGTGTTATCTCAAAATCAAATATTTCTATATTTTGCAGGGGTAATGATTTCTTATCAATAATTTAAATGGTGCTGATACATCAAGTATCTTTGTTTCACTTTAGAAATTGTGCACTTGAAGTACGTCATTTTGAGGTATTGTTTTTAAGCTTAAAATGGTCGTTTGCATACTGACTGGTCAACGCCCCCTCCCCAGCGCCTCAAAAAGGGGCCGAAAAATCACCCTTGTGCCTTAAAAACATCAAAATTACTTCTCAGGCATCTCAAAAAGGTCCAAACTATCATTCTATGTCTTAAGGTCAAAAATCACCTTTGGGACGCGTTAAAAAGGTCAAACACACCCTTGAAAACGTCAAAATTAACAATGGGACACCTTAAAAACGTTAAAATCGCCCTTAAAACCACAAAAAACACCTTTAAAGTGCCTTAAAAACCTCAAAAACAAAAGTGCCTTTAAAACAACAAAAATGCCTTATAGATGCCTTAAAACACCCCAGAGGTGCCTTAAGAACCTGAAATACACCTTTAAAGTGCCTTAAAACCTCAAAAACACATAAAAGTGCCTTAAAACCTCAAAAACCCACAAAAGTGCCTTAAAACCTCAAAAACCCATAAAAGTGCCTTAAAACCTCAAAAACCCATAAAAGTGCCTTAAAACCTCAAAAACCCATAAAAGTGCCTTAAAACCTCAAAAACCCATAAAAGTGCCTTAAAACCTCAAAAAAACCCATAAAAGTGCCTTAAAACCTCAAAAACCCATAAAAGTACCTTAAAACCCCAAAAACCCACAAAAGTGCCTTAAAAACCTCAAAAACCCATAAAAGTGCCTTAAAACCTCAAAAAACCCATAAAAGTGCCTTAACACCTCAAAAACAGCCTAAAAGTGCCTTAAAACACCTTAGAGCCGCCTTAAGAACCTGAAAAACACCTTAGAGACGCCTTAAGAACCTGAAAAACACCTTTGAAGTGCCTTAAAACATAAAAAAACACATAAAAGTGCCTTAAAAACATCAAAACTACACTGTAAAGACTTGAAAATAAGAAAAACACACCTGAATTTTGGGTTCCAACTCCACTAATCACTTTTATTTCAAATTATTACTGACAACCTAATCATTTTTTAGGTATTTACTCATCATAGTTTTACAATTTTTTTTTTCAAATATAAATCTCAAAATCTAAGGAATATCACAAAAAATATTTATTTTTATACAAACTTTTAAATTAAACATCGATCTTTTTTTTAAACAAAAAAAAAATGGAATCCTTGTACGATAAAGAATACAATATTTTGTACTCTTTATAATTAAGGACAATAATTAAAAAAGGTGGTAATTACGTAAAGATAGGTTATGTTTAGAAAACCTTAATATTTTTGTACCAAAAAAAAAGCCAGAAAAACAATAATTGTTTTTCAAAGCCAGGAGATCAGAAAAAGGCGAAAAACAATTAAGTAAATTTGAAAAACAATCTTTTTTGCTAGGTTAAATGTAGCAAAAAAATTATTGAAATAAATTGCTGTTTTTTAATTAAAGTTTCAGTTAATTAAACATTCCTAAGTTAAAATATGAATTTAGAACAGGGCGAAATAATTAAACTCATATTTCAATCATTTTTTAAAATATTTAGTTTTGTTTGTTTGTTTGTTTGTTTTTGTATCTATTTTTTAGTCGTAAACATTTTTTTGTTTATTTAATTGATAAGAAGAAAAAACAAAAAACAACACTAATTGATGATAAATTACTAAAGAACATCGTTAAAATTAAACCGGAACTTAATTGGGAGTTAAATCCAAACAAAATGTTAAATAAAGTGAAAATTGGCTTTGATTAATTTAATTCGTTAAATTAAATGATTAATTAACTTGTTAAAATTATATTTATATATATAGGATATAAACTTTAATATCCCCACTTTCTGATTGGCGGATATGTTTAAGATGTATGAGATATCGAAGTTTGATTGGTCTATTAAGAGTGTTTAGGTTTAAATCTAAGTCTGTGAAAGGTTTTTCTAATTGGATATTACAGTATGACCTTGAGAAGTTATCAAGAACATGATTGGGTATTTAAAAGACCTTGAGAAATTATCAAGATTCTGATTGGGTATTTAAAAGACCTTGAGAAATGATCAAGATTCTGATTGGTCCTTCAAAAACCGCCAATAATTCAAGAATTTCATTGGGTATTTAATTCATTTTTTAAATAAACTTGAAAACGATTGGTCTTTAAACGACCTTGAAGAAAATTCCCAATAACCTGATTGGCCTTTAAACGACCTTGAAGAAAATTCCCGGTAACCCGATTGGTCTTTAAACGACCTTGGAAAAAATCCCCGGTAACCTGATTGGTCTTTTAACGACCTTGAAGAAAAACCCCGGGAACCTGATTTTTCTTTAAACGACCTTGAAGAAAATTCCCGATAACCTGATTGGTCTTTAAACGACCTTGAAGAAAATTCCCGATAACCTGATTGGTCTTTAAATAACCTTGAAGAAAAACCCCGGTAACCTGATTGGTCTTTAAACGACCTTGAAGAAAATCCCCGGTAACCTGATTGGTCTTTAAACGACCTTGAAGAAAATCCCCGGTAACCTGATTGGTCTTTAAACGACCTTGAAGAAAATCCCCTGTAACCTGATTGGTCTTTTAACGACCTTGAAGAAAATCCCCGGTAACCTGATTGGTCTTTAAAACGACCTTGAAGAAAATTCCCGATAACCTGATTGGTCTATAAACGACCTTGAAGAAAATCCCCTGTAACCTGATTGGTCTTTTAACGACCTTGAAGAAAATCCCCGGTAACCTGATTGGTCTTTTAACGACCTTGAAGAAAATCCCCGATAACCTGATTGGTCGAATCCCATATCCCAAATAAACCTCTTTTTAACCAACTTAGATTAACTTTAATTAAATTTAAACGCGACTAAACCAAACCAAACCCTGTACCTCATAATTAAACACTACTAATATACTTAAATTACCCGTAACAAAAAATTCGTTACTAATTAAAAAAAATTCATACATCACTAAAACGATCGAAGTAATAATATTAATACTGTTTGCACATCACGATTAAAATTAATTCAAAGCTAATTTTCACATAAGTAATTAAGTCTTTTTAAAGGAACGAAAGATAGAAAACGAAAAGAGAAAGAAATCTAAGTCAATTTACTCATAGACTTAGCGAACTGAGCCGCAATTTTCCTACTGGGTCTAGCATTACCGACCGCCTTTGACGGAGAAACTTGAAAACCCTCATGATCATTACCACACGCGAGACTCATAGCGGATAGGCCTAAGGCTAAATCATCATCCTGATTAGAAACGGTACCTGATAAGATGACGTCAGCATCATTCCCGAATCGTTCCAGATGTTCTAAACTACTTGACCGGGAACTGAAGACTTCGGCGTTCACGTTAAGGGTCGAATTGGAGACAGAAAGCCACGAAGTTGGAGGCATGGGATCAAAGGCTTGTTTCAGACGTTCGTAATCAGTGGGTTGGGATGATTTCAACATGAATTGGTTGAAATCAGCGCCGTCCATTGACGTGAGATCATTGGAAGTGGTGCTTGTGGTGTTGGAGGAGGAATTGGGGTAAAAGAAATTGTTGGAAGAGAATAAAGTTGGCTGGATTGAGGACAAGTCCGAGTCGCCAGAATCGAGATAATCTGAATTAAGATAATATAATACCATGGGGTTATTTCCCTGAAGGTGACGTACGTCAGTAACGTCACTATGACGTCAACAAAACAAGCCTCTTTGTAATTATAAAGAGGGACAACAAAAGAAGTAATTGTTTGTGACTGTGACACAAGGGTAAATTATGATTGCAGTGAGTTTAGGGGTAAGGGTAATGCATGATTTACTCCCCCCCCTGCTTAAGTGACCTTGATATACCAGAATGCCAAGTAAAGAGTAAAAAAGTAGATCACTTACTCATTGAGAAGGGCGTCTCGAAACCCATCAAATTTGACTCCTTAACGGGTTCAGACTCAGGACTGATAGCTGGGGACGGTATACAACTCGGTATCGGTTGATTCAAAATGGTCAAAGGCGATTTCTTCATGAAATTCGACGTCTCATCATCTGTTAAATTGAATTCTTACGTCGCAATATAATTAATAACCAATAAAAACCCACAGTAACAACAACAAAATCAAAGCAACAAAGATCTAACTTACCAACTTCGCTACTTTGCTCGGACCGAGCTTCTAGGATCTCGCGTTCCAATTCAGCATAGCAATTTTCACCATCCTCGTCATCAGGGTTGAAAGGTGAATCTAAGGCACCCTCTTCGAAGTTTTCATTGGCTAAGAAGACAGTTTTCTTGCCACGCCTTCCCTTAACGGTGAAGTATTCTGGGAAGTTAGTCAGGAAGGCGGCCAGACTCGAGAACCCAAATTTGGCAGTTTGTAGCGGATATCCGTAATGTTCCAGGAAGCTACGTTCCAAATTTGGAAGTTGCATCCCCCCGCTAGAAAGCCTTAAGATTTGGATGACGTCGCGGCACATGCGCAATAAGGGAGTCAGTTTGACTTTGCGGTCCTTGTACTATAAATGAATTAGGAGTTGTTGAAGGCGCGGGTAGATATGACGTGTTTAGAGACTTACAAGTAATTCTTTATTGATATAAGACATAGCCGCGTTCATGTCCAAGTCCGACATGAATTTCTTTTCGTAAAGGGAAGCTAGTTCTTCAAGGGTTAATTCGCCCTTTGATTCTGTCATCAATAACCGCCTGATTCTCATCCCCATAAGGTCAGTTGACCCCTGATCAACTAAAACGACCACTTTGCCCCCTTTACGATCCTCAATCTGCAACCATACCATATTTGTAAATACTCTACTCAGCAAGTCCTCAACAACCGACAACCGTCGCGTCAAGAACCCCCTCGAAAACCCACCAATAGTTGCGTCAAAAACCCCCTCGAAAACCAACCAATAGTTGCGTCAAAAACCGTCGACAACCCAACAACAGTCACGTCAAAAACTGTTGACAATCCAACAACCATCGCGTCAGAAAACTCCCAACAACCTACAACCACCGCGTCAGAAAACTCCCAACAACCTACAACCACCGCGTCAAAACACCCCAACAACCTTTACACAAAAATAATACCTTACCTCAACAGCATGACTGATTTTTTCCAACAACTCTTCAATGGTATCACAATCATAATCCTTCAATTTCAAACAATGTCCATGATGTTTGGCATACTGATTAAGAAAATTCTTGACGAGTAACTTTTCACTGGGAAACAATTTACAATTCAAGATAGCGATGGCCCTTTCAGTGAAGACTTTGAGTCGTTCCTTCATAGTCAACCTGAGGACCTTCTCTTCACCGTGTCCAATTACTTCCAGGACATCGGGAATGGCTTCGAACAACTCAATCAGCTTGGTAAATCCGTAACTTGACACTCGACATTGTCTCCCAAAATGGTGATGATAAGACGGAATAAACTTATTAAATGGTAAACTGCATGACGGGGTATGACGCAAAAGTTCGAAAACGTCAACCGCGAATTGTTTAGTGCGTTCTAACTCTTCCGGAGTTTGTTCTGTAATAAAGACGACTGTCGCAAACACATTGGAAGGAATGGGTAAGGTAAGAAGGACCTTACCTCGTTTGGGAATCGCAATTATCGTATCATTATCAGTATGGCTAATTACAATCGTATCCAAGAGCTCGGACAACATATCATTGATATCACAAACACCATAATGCGCGATATCAAAAGGTTTATCCATACATTGCGTAAAGGCATCTGCAAACTCCGACAAGCAAATTTGCTTACTGGGTCGGGACTTGAGGATACGTATCATATCTGACGCGAAACGCTTCAATTGCGTCGAATGCGTCAGGGTCAACATTCTATTATGACCTTCGCCTAGAATCTACAAGTTTTTGGGACGTTTGTTAGCCTTTTAATTTGGGATGGAGGGAGTGCCGATATTTATGGGACATACTTGGACAACGTGAGGTAGGGCTTCCATAAGATCAATTAGTTTCGTGTACCCATAATCAGCGACGCGACATTGGCGACCAAAATGGTGATGGTACGCCGGGATTAGCTTACTAAATGGTATACAACAACGAGGCGTTTGACTTTTGAGTAAATCGGACATCTCTCGACTGAATAACATTAGTTTACCCACGAGAGCTGGACTTACACTACGATTGCCTATAAACATCGAGATTGTGGTCAGATTTTGAAGCCACCTGAGCCGCTTTGTGGTTGTGGTGGTACACTTCTCTTATACTTACTTGGATCGACTCTATTCTCCAACCACTGCACTCGTTTAATTCCTAAAACCGATTTGGTAATCTCAACACCGGGAATGCAACTTATAAGATGCTCCAACGGTACGCAAGGACAACATTCAACCTCATTCTTGGTACCCGCTTTCAGCTTCGGTACTGGTAAATCTCCAAACTCTGATTTATAACAGGCTCCGAAGCTATTCAGGGGCAAGTATCCTTGATGAATATCCAACAAGGTATGAACTCGTGGAGCCAAGACTTTCAACGATATACAGACATCGGGTAGCAAACTGGACGTCTGCGCGTCATCATTCAATTGCCGGTAAACGGCTAAGGTCATATGACGTTCGCAAAATGGTTTCTCAGACAAGGGGTGGCTTTGAATTTGATCCATTTCAACTGGGGATGGAGTTGAACGGTAGTTAGGGATTAAGGAGACCATTCTACCGGATCCGTCCTCGAGGATTTGAATTGTATCGTTGAGTTTGTAGAGTTCGGATATGCCAATAGAACGATGGTACCGATTGAAGAATAATTCCCGGAACTTAAACAGGGGCATCCTTTTAGTGGGTACGTCTGTGAGTAACGCGGCGACTTCCGCTTTAAGGACGTACAAAGGTGGGGCCTTTCCCCCACTTGTATAAGAAATCAGAATTCTTTTGAACCCAATCCTTTTACGTTGCAAATGTGATATTGCCAACTGCGCATCAGCCATATTGGCCAGTTTAACAACTGCCTTGTGCGTCCCGTCAGGTTGCAGCAACATCGTAATATGCAACACCATGACGTGTTCCCCGAACTCTGACGCAAGTATCTTCTTCATTTCATTAATATCCAAGCTTTGATCCAAATTCGTTACCAACAGCTCAACGCCTTGTTGCTGGTACCCACTATCCGTTGTTTGTCCACTACCACGGATATTTGACAAGGGTGACGCGGATCTGCTACGGTATGGGTAATGCGTATCGTGGTGTGGTCGAGAGGACAAGTGGGAATCCGAACCGGGTGATAAGTTTCCCGTACGATCTCTCAAGGACATATTTGGGCTGTACCTCGAGGACCTACCGGTACCGACACTTCCGGCTCCGTTTATTTCAACAGGAGCTAAGCCTTGGTCAGGGTACATACTGGTATTACTTCGAGAATAGGGACTGGTACTTCGGTAATGACTGGAGACACCGTTACTTGAGCAACCGTGACATGATTGGTTGGCCATCATAAAAGGGGAAACGCGACCGATACTTTTTTGTTGTTGCTGAGATAATTTAATGTTGGTATTGTCTTGATTGTAATAATAAGATTGCGTTTGTTGTTGAGATGAATTAAAAGAGTGTCTTTGATAACTTTGTTGCAATTGTCCAATATCAGTGGACGTTTTGGTTGATGACGAGTATTGCTTGGGTGACAAGGGTTTAGGAAAATGACTATAATCGGAATTTCTCTGATTTTGAATTGGTTGGAAATTACTAAAACCCAAACTGGAAATTCCAATTAAAAATAACCACCCGTTAATCATTTTGAAGAGGTAATAATTACCATGTTTAAAGAGATAGTGGCGTACGTTAGTGAACATTTTTTACTGATACGTGTTCAAAAAGGAATGGTAGTATTGACGTACAATGGGTTCTACTCTACATAAGTTTATAAGATATGTTCCGTTCCATAAGTTTGTAAATTCTGGTAACTTAGAAACTGGAGCTTGTAATTTTGAAGTGATTGAAGTAGGGAGGTCATAGATTCGGGGGTAAAGTGACATACGGCTGGTGAGTGGGGCGCTGCTGTCAAATTTGGGTAACTTAGTAAGTTCAGACTAAATAGGACCTAGATGGAACTTGGTCCTAGCTGCAAAATTAATTAACCACCACCACCGAGTGTAGCAGGTAGGACTTCAATTGACTCGCTTAATTCCGTCGTTCTCCTTCTCAAACTAGTTATCTCGAGAACTATAAGTCTCTCAGTAGCATTACGAACTTGAATAGCTAGTGTCAGACTTATCTTAAACATATCGTATAAACTTATGATCGAACAGAACACGTCGTACCACCCTAGCAAGAGATTTATAGGGGAAAACATGGCTTCCGGTGCCCTAATCACTAACATAACCTGCTACTATCCCTCTAAAACAATTTCTACTTGTATGTACCTATTGTAATGTTGGACGGCCAATGAATCCTGATCATGTAGAAATAAACTATCGCTAGAATTCCAAAGGGATTTAGTTGATTGTACGCTATCGGAGGTGCCATAAATCTCGGGTGGGTTTAACGTGGGTATGTTGAACATTTTGGCCCTGTTGGCGCCAATGGGGGATGGGCAAGCGGCCACAATAGAGTTATCCTCAAATGGTACGGTATAAGAAGGTTCATCGTGGAAACCCTTGCTGGCAATCGAGGTAGTACCTGTACTACTCGATTGCTGTTTCATACCGGATTGCGCCATCATGTTTAAAATTTTTTCTATTGCTTGATCTATTTGTATTGCAACGAAAATAGGAAAGAAACAAAGAAAACTAATTCTTCAAAATGTTGCAGATTTTTGTTGGATATTGCTTTTCCCGATTTCCCTAAATTTCTAGTCAGTAATTTATTTTCCTGATAATTACTTTCCCTAACACCAGGGATAGATTTAATTTTAGAAGTAGGAATGGACATTAACGGTTAGTATTTACTTCAGTTATTCCGACTCATAGCCCACCCAGTATAGAGCCCCTCCCTCCAACACGTAACGAAAAATTTAAATTATCTTATTGGCTCAGTTTTAAACTACGTTTTGATGACGTTGCTGACGGGGACGGCGAAAAATACGCAATTACTTTTCACCTCTGTCGCTATGACCCTCCCGCCTCTTCTTTCATACCCGCCCCACCCCGTCCCGTGGAAGGGGGTCCGTCCGGGATTTGACGCGCGCCCAGATTACTCTGTTCTCTATTCCTACTTCTAAAATTAAATCTATCACTGCTGTCTGATAATTTAAGATATACGAACCCAATAGCTTACCACAGAAAACCATAAATAAAATAAAAATGTATCGAAAAAGTTATTGAATGTCACTAAAACAAACAACAACTTGAGTTTGTAAATTTTTTTAGCTTGGTAATCATTTAAAAATATTGTTCTTTTGATTAAATACCACCTCGAAATTTATATAAACAAATGTCAAAAGTGTCAACAACATTCAAACAATGACCTACTCAGTTGGGAGTCGGGAAAATATTTAAAATTCAAATACAAGAAATGGTGTCAAACCATCAAGGGTAATTAATTGTTAATTACGGGTTAATAAAATACAACCAAACAATTAGTCGCAAAAAAACATAACCAATAAATACGTTAATTATAATTAAACGTTAATATCTAGACAGCTTGGCAGAAATTACCAATATTGATTATTAATGTAATTCCAATCTTAGCGTGTCTGTTAAATTAATTAAAGGGAGTGTAAAACGTTACGTAAAAGGCATTCGTTATAAAAATGTACTTCATACTCTCTTTAATTTGATTAAATATTAAGATGTCTTATTGTGTTCGGGATTATTGATAAAAATTAATGTTAAAATACGCGTCGCGTTATTAATTAGGGTTTAATGACAAAGGCCTAATTAACTATAATTAAGTAGGGATTATTGATAAAAAATTAAAAATTAGTGCGAAAAACACGTGTTGCATTAATTACTAATTAGGGTTTAATGACAAAGGCCTAATTAACTATAATTAAGGTAAATCATGCTTAAGATTAAAGTAGACTTACCATTAGCTGAAGAGGTAGAACTTTGATGAAAAGAGCTGCCATTTGTCGTGGATGAACCACAATTTTCTGAATTACGATTTGTGAAAGACACTGATATTTTATGACCATAAACGTCTTCTTTATCCATACGTTTGGACGCTCTATATTAATGACAAAGTTCATTTTGGGGTTAATTAACATAAATATCAATTAAAATTAACATTAAATTTAATTACTTAAATAATTGTCAATTAAAATTAACTTTAAATTTCATTACTTAAGTATGAATTAAAATTAACTTTAAATTTCATTACTTAAATGTCAATTAAAATTAACATTAAATTTAATTACTTAAATGTCAATTAAAATCAATATTAAATTTCATTACTTAAATGCCAATTAAAATTAACTTTAAATACCTAAGGAATTAACCATAATTGAACTTAATTTAAATTCAATTAAATTTGTAAGCACTATAATATCAATTAAAATTAACTTAATTAACCATAAACTTAATTTTAATTTAAATTGGTATGCACTAAAATATCAAAACACATTACTTAACTATGAATAAAAATTAATTTTAAATACCTAAGGAATTAATGATGTATTAACCATAATTAAACTTAATTTAAATTAGTAAGCACTATAATATCCATTAAAATTAACTTCAAATGTCATTAATTAAGTATCAATAAAAATAAATTTTAAATACCTAAGGAATTAATGTTGTGTTAACCATAATTAAACTTGATTTTAACTTAAATTAGTAAGAACTATAATATCAAAAGATTGTAGCATGCAAAACAATCACAAAGAAATGGCGCAATAATCTGACTGGGTTTGTTTTGATTGAGGTCAAAGGTCACGTGTATATTTCGTATTAAAAAAACTGGCCTATTTCTTCTTTTAGAAAAAGTGGGTATTTTTTTAACTTATCTATTATTAGGCCTACACCTCAGAAAGTTAAACTAACAAAGAGTTCAAAGGTCAAAAACGTTTATTACAGCCTACAATGTTTTCTTACTAGATTATGCTAAGCCTAACGAGTTATAACTTTTAAAAAAATTAATCATTCAGTTTGATTTTAACATAAAAGGAAATAGTTTGGGTGTAAATTTAGACTTTGACATATCAGTTGTCACCACATTGTCAACAATCCACCTTATTCCCTTTCGCCGGAAGTTAGGCTTAGCTCGGGATTCATGGGGGTGATCATTGAGTTGAGAAAATTACCACTAGAGTGGCCTTTGCGTTAACCTGCCTCTTGGGGAAACAGGGGACAACTTTTAAAGCAATGGGACGGACAGACACTACAGGCACCAAGTTTATCAAACGATGGTGTCGCCATCTCGAAAACGAACTTTGAATTTCCGCCTTTTACATGTATTCTTGAAATAAGTCAAATTTCCCGCCTTCCCTTTTAGTTCCCTTTTTTGCACCACGATGGCGCCACAAGCGTATGATAGAGTTCATTTCGGTCTACTTCCTTGCTTGCGGATGAAAGGCCACTCTAGTGGTAATTTTCTCAACTCAATGGGGGTGAGTAATGGGAACTTGGGAAGAAATTCATCTGTCGTCTGCTACAAAAGCCAAAAATATGTACTGTAGCAGACGACAGACCAATTTCTTGAATCCCGAGCTAAGCCTAACTTCGGTCGAAAGGGAATAAGGTGGATTGAACATAAGGTGGATTGAACATCGTGCCTTAAACAGTATTAAAACTTTCCCGTCAAATTATCTCTAGAGTCACGTGACCTTTACCCCCCATCCCGATGGATGCCTGGGAATGAATTCCGTGTTTAGGCTTATTTCTTTGGTGTTTTCAGTTTATTATAATTATAATTATTGTTAAGGCAATTATTTTTAATTAAAATTAGGCCAAGGCTTAGCAAAATGTATAAATAATAGAAGAAAATGGGTTCAAGGTAGGGGTGTGCGGGTAGTGATTTTTCAATTTCGAATCGGGTTCGGGTAATCAAAAATATTGTTTTCGGGTATCGGGGCGGGTACCCGAATATTTGTCGGGTATTCGGGTAATTAGGCTTAGCCGAAAAATGGTTGTCGGGTAACAGTCGGGTATTAAAAGTTAAGACAAATAGTTATCGGGGTGGGTAACCAAACGTTTTTCGGATAATTAGGGTTAAATAAATAGATACTTCCTTCAAAATTCCCTTCAGTACAATATTTTCACAGTTATATCTGAATTGAAGTCAATTCTAGGTTCTTCAATGTATTATCTTTTTTAAATTATTTCTTAGTGATTCTTTCTCTAACTTTTGGTTCCGCTTTCTCCTTAACTCTTAGTCTTATTTCAACACAGAATACTGGCAATGGGATGATATAGGTGTGTCGCGCTGCGTGGTGATTCTAGTCTTTCTCAGAAAGAAACTATCACCTTATGTGAACCATATTTCACCTTGAAAGTGTTTCCAGGCATTTCTTCATTCTTAAAAATTCCGATTCTTTTTAAACTGGACAGTGGGTGGTCCCCTTTCACCTCTGATTCCCATTTTTCTACCCGCGAATAACCCGACAACCGTTTCGGCTTGACACGGGTAATGGGGGGGGGAGTATTTTTTACTACCCGAGTAGTTTCGAATAGTTGGAAAAGTCATTGTCGGGTATCGGGTCGGGTACCCGCCCCGATACCCGAACGGGTAATCTTCGGGTATCGGGTACCCGCACACCCCTAGTTCAAGGCAAATAAAATCAGATTATTTATTACTAAACTGTAAGATTATATTTTGAAGGAGCAATTGCAACCAAAATATTAGTAAAGCAATTAAAACCAAGCAATTTAATAAGCAATAATCACCCAAACAAATAAAAATAAATTATAATAAACATTAATTAAACAGCATAAATTAATTAAGGCAAATTAGCAAAAAAATATAAATTATTTAAAAACCTTTGAGCTGCATCTGATGATGGAAATTTCAAAATTGCTGTACTGGCAAGAATAAATATAACTTTTCCACCGCAATTATCCGATAGTTGCTTCAAACGTTGCTGAACTTGTTTAGAGTCTTTATTTGTTGGTAAATTTGTTACCAATAGTTCACAACATTCATTTGTGTTCTGTGAATAAATAAATAAACAAATAAAAGATAAAATTAATTCTTTTAATTACTAAACTTTTAATTAATAATTAATAATTAAATATTACAATAAAATAAATTAATAAATAGTAATTAAATACCTTAGAAGTATTTCTGTTTGGCAAATTAACTGTCAAGTCAGAAAACAGAACAGTTTCGTGAGCACAAGCCAATAAGGAGTCAGGTGTGTGACGATTGTGAATTAAAATAACATGAATTTTTAAACGGTGACGGAAATCAGATAAATCAGTAGCAAAATTGATATCACCTAAAATGAAATCACTGATTTAGGTCTAAAGTTATATCAATAGTTTTGGCCTAAAACTTAAATCAAAAATTTAGGCCTAAAATTTGATAATATTAAGTTTAAAGTTTTAATAATTAATAATTTAGGCCTAAAATTCAAGTATATTAAGTTTAAAGTTTTAAAAATCAATAATTTAGGCCTAAATTAAGTTTAAAGTTTTTAAAATTAATAATTTAGACCTAAAAATTAAGTTTAAAGTTTTTAAAATTAATAATTTAGACCTAAAATTCAATAATATTAATTTTAAAAAGTTTTAAAAATTAATAATTTAGGCCTAAAATTCAATTATATTAAGTTTAAAGTTTTAAAAATCAATAATTTAGGCCTAAAATTCAAGTATAATAAGTTTAAAGTTTCAAAAAATCAATAATTTAGGTCTAAAATTCAAGTATATTAAGTTTAAAGTTTGAAAAATCAATAATTTAGGCCTAAAATTCAAATATATTAAGTTTAAAGTTTTAAACTTACCAGAAATTAAAACAATAGTTGACGGACTCCGATGCATTTCAACAAAACGTCTCATACACTGCCTCAATTTGTCATCAGCAGCATTTTTACTCGTAGCGTTAATATGAACTACCGTAACTTGAGCCAGATTCAGTTCTCTAATCACATCTTGATTTTCTTTATTCACATCACACACGCACATAAATTCCGCCTCACGATGACCGACAAAGAATTTATTCCGTATTTCACAAACAAGAGCGACTGAAGATTTTCCTTTGGGTACTTGACAGTTTTCAATGTCCCAAAATACCCCAATTGGGGGTAAAACTTGACTATTACCAGTTTCATGGTGAAAGCTGGCCGCCAAATTCCTAATAAAATCTGAGATGATGGACTAATTAGTTCAAATTAATCTATAATTAAGTTTATTTTTACTTACTTTTGTTACGTTTTGAAGTTTTCCCATTTGTATGCTCCATTTTTTTGTTGTTGAATTTCAAATTTCGACAAAATGTCCTCCATAAAACAAGGCTTAACGGCTTCTCGACGCTTAAGCCTTGGACTAGATTTACAACCGATTTTCTCCAAATTTGTGGCGAGATTTCGGAACTTTTTACTCATTTTACAACTTCAAAACGAAGTTATTGAAAGGTTTAAAACGCGTAATAATAAATAGTCTTTATTTAACCTTTTCATAATTAAAAAGGTTTATACAAAAACTAACGGAACCAGAGATGATTTTCGTGGACAAAATTGTTGTCTAAAAAAAATAGCAGACGACAAAGAAGTCAGATTATCATTCTAGGTATTTCATAAATTCGTGGGCTTTCGAAATAGCATTGTATAGAATGCAAGTATTTATGGATGGAATAAACATTCTTGGCTCATCGGTATAGGAAAATTTGGGGGTGCTTATTTCCACTCCTTATTTCCTTTTGAGTAAGAGCTAGAGTGTAGTAACTACATTTATTGAATATGGGAGGTCGAACGTCAATATTAACAGCCTACGTTATGGTGCAATATAGCATTAACTCGAATTACCGTTCAACGTCTGTCATTTACGCAATGAATTCGCAACCTCTGATTGGTTATTTCAACCACGTTCTACGGCTATTCGCGGCTTCAACAACGACAAAACGTCATTGAAGTTTTATCCGTTTTCGAGGCGAAGCCGTTGGATTTTTGGCGGATGCATTTTCGGTTATTTTAAACACATTTTAAATTTTTAGTTAAAATTTCGAAGTTGAGGCGTCTTTCGATTTTAAGTTCTTCAAATTAGGCTATAAATTAGTTAGTATTTAGTTATTTTTGTGCGGTTCTTTCAACATTTTCAACTAAGATAGACACTGGAAAGTTTCCTAAGCCTTGGTAAGTAAATATAATTTCACAATCTTGAAGGCAAGTTGAGGTTCGCATTTGTTAACGGATTTAAACGGGATGATTTTACAAGGCTTCCGTGTATAGTGTACCTAAATTATTAGGCCGGGAGTTTTCAAGAATAGCTCCCGGTGACGGATTTTAAAAATTTTTTTTTCTTCTGAAAGAGAAAAATGCGAAAAAAATTATGGTGCAAAAATTTTTTGGGGCAAACAATTATTAAGGAAGATAGAGCTAGTTTTAATTTTAATTGCCCTGGGTAGAAGATGGCACAATTTATGCTATAAAAAATGTCGACTGCTTATTTTCGGCTAAACCTAACCTAACCCAACCGAACCTAACGTAACCTAACCTAACCCAACCGAACCTAACCTAACCTAACCTAACCTAACCTAACCTAACCTAACCACACCTAACCACACCTAACCTAACCTAACCTAACCTAACCTAACCTAACCTAACCTAACCACACCTAACCTAACCAAACCTAACCTAACCAAACCAAACCTAACCTAACCAAACCTAACCTAACCAAACCTAACCTAACCAAACCTAACCTAACCAACTGTAAACATGAACGTTTTGGAAAAGGTAATAAAAGTAAGGTAATATAGCTTAAATTGTGCTGTTTTCTGTCCAGAGCAATTAAAATTAAAACTAGCTGTATCTTCCTTAATAATTGTTTGCCCCAAAAAATTTTTGCACCATAATTTTTGTCGCATTTTTCTCTTTCAGAAGAAAAAAAAATTTTTAAAATCCGTTACCGGGAGCTATTCTTGAATTTAGCCTATTAGGCCTAATCTTTAAATATATAAAAATAAAATCCCTATTAGACAGGCTTAGAGCGAAAAATAGTGAAATACCCCTACCATAAGCCCATAACCAACTGCTCATAGAAGTCTATCACAAGCCCAAAAATTCAAAATAGGGGCTTTGTAACCTAATTAGAAGCCAAATTAATAACACCAGCATATTCTCGGGAACTAATTTCAGAAACTTCGCGTCAAATTGTTGCGGAAATGTTTAAAAAACCAGAAAGTGACATTAAAATCCAAGTTAGGTGATAGTTTGTGTTAATTTAGGCCTAACGCGAAATCACTCAGTGGATTAAATAAACCAGTACGCGTACGCGAACGTGTATTAAAGTGTGTGTTAGTGCGCGAGTGATACTGTTAACAACACTCCAAAGAAAACAATATAAATAAACAACAATAAACAATGGATAGAGACATGAAATTCTCAAGTGTCGAAGAAGAGTTACGTTACTACAAAAAAACAAGTCAAGAATATAAACAAAAGTAAGTTAACTTAGCCTTGTTTTTAACCAGTTTTGTAGGGTTTTTTTAAAGATATGTCGTAATTTATGATGAGTTTAGAGATAAATACCTTTAGTTACTAAACTTTCTGTTGAAATTCTTTCTGTTCTATAAAGATATAAAGACGCCCAACAAGAATTAGAGGAATTTCAAGAGACAAGTCGCGAAGTAGAGTCAGAATTGGAGACGCAATTAGTACAACTAGAAATTCAAAATAAGGACCTCAGGTCAACAAAATCCAGATTAGAGAGAGATTTAGAATCTACACAAGTAAGTTAACACTTCTTTTTTTTGTGTGTGATTAGTTTAGTATTGTGGGAAGGGATTGCATTTGGGTTTGGGGATGGGACACTTGGCATGGTTTTAATTTATTTTGGCAGTCAATATGGTTGAGTTTGCAACCATTGTGTCAAGGGAATTCAGTCAAACCTTAGTTATATCTTAATTTTAAACATTTAGGCTTAGCTGAACCATTTTGGTTGGGAAATATTTGAAATTTCGTTAGTTTTTGACCCTTGACATGTATTTTTTTTAGGGTTTTTAAGTACTAGAAGTCCATAATTTGAGGTATTAAATCTTTTAACGAAGTTTGCATTAATTATATATAGGTTTGTAATTCGTTAAGTATGTAGAAGTATTGCTTAATTGCACCTGATAGCAAAAGTAATTGTGTTGAAGTTACCTAATTTAATAGGCCATTTTTCATATAAAATTAGGCCAAATTTCAATAAATATTTCCCAAATTTAAAAGTTACTATCTTCGTCTTTCAAAGTATTTTTGACATATAATGATAACCCTAATTTGTAATAAGTTAAGTACTTAGAAATACGTGTTTAATTGCCCCTGAAAGCAAAAGTAATTGTGTTGAAGTTACCTGTCCTAATAGGCCATTTTTCATATAAAATTAGGCCAAATTTCAATAAACATTCCCCAAATTTAAAAGTTATAAGCTTCGTCTTTCAAAGTATTTTTGACATATAATGATAACCCTAATTTGTAATAAGTTAAGTACTTAGAAATACTTGTTTAATTGCCCCTGAAAGCAAAAGTAATATTGTGTTAAAGTTACTTAATAGGCCATTTTTCATATAAAATTAGGCCAAATTTCAATAAACATTCCCCAAATTTAAAAGTTACAAGCTTCTTTCAAAGAATGTATTGACATATAAACATGACCTTAATTTGTAATAGGTAAAAAAGTAATTAGAAATATTTGCATAATTAATTTCCCCTGAAAGTAAAAATAATCATGTTTGAAGTTACCTAATAGACCAATTTTATTTTCCAAAATATAATTAGGCCAAACTTTCCTAATAATTCATTAAACTTCACACATAATAAACCCCGATCTTCAAAAGTCCAAATAACATAGATAAAAACCCTTCAATATAAACCTATTTAACCTTTAACCCATATCACGAAACTAAATGACTCATGAGTCATCATACCTATTAATAAATACAATACACCGTTCCGTTGTTATTTCGTTAACCCTAATTCAGGAAGAGCGTCGTTTATTCGTTTTAATAACATCAGCAATTCGACCTTGTTTGATACCAAACATTCATTTCCTCGTTAAATCATTAACTTCTCTGTCTCTGTCTCTTGCTTCAAACTGTAGAATAGAACTACGTTGAATTTTAAAAACTATTGTTTTGTCCTATTGTTAACCACGTGACACTTTATGGTTGGGTGACTGCAGTTGTACACTGGTGGCCCCGGGTTTACCAAGTTTTCAAATAAATTAAACAAGTTACTAGAAAAAGTCACAAAATTAAGGCAGAGGTTGAAAAACTGTCCAGGGGAAGCCATTGCAGGATTATAAAAAAAAAAAAATACGAAGTTGTTAGTTTAGGAGAGACTAGATCTAGAGAGGTAGAGAAAAAATGCACCTGCACGCTTGACAAACTGTGTTGGACAACTTATGTGTCTAGCAGATGCAGATACGTTGTCTTTCTATGTCCTGTTTTAATCATAAAGGCCCCAACCCAAATTTGCATATATTTATCAACATAATTTTGTTTTTATTTGAAAAGGTGGAACCGTTTTGTTTTTTATTTATATTTTTTTCTGTTAATATATGGGCTATAGATGACTCTCCCGATTTTTGTTCTAATTTTTGAAATTAAGTATGGGTTATCTAGTTTAAATGTTAATTAGTTGTGATATTATAGTTCAATTAGTGATTGAGGAATTTAGGTTAGTTAGAATGTATGTGAAGTTAACTACGTCGTAACTCTGGTGATTTTGATGGTAAAGAAAATTGGTTTGAAGGAGTTGTAGATGAAATTGTCGTCTTTCGAATGGTACCAAGTACTTGAACCTAAGTCAATTAGAACTTGAGTAGTTATGGTTTTAGTGAAGTACTGTTTTAGACACTGGGGGATGGGTTGTCGCGTAGACCAACTTTAGGACGCCAGAACTCTGGTAATTTTGATTCTTAAGGCAAACGCTTCGAGGGTATGATAGTCCTAATTGTCCTCTGTCCAATGTTACCAAGTACTGGCACCTACCTCAATTACAGCTTGAGTAATTAAGGGTTTTATCAAAGCTCAGTTTTGGACCCCTGTACCACTGGGTCAGAACCTTGATAAACTTTAGGACGCCAGAACTCTGGTAATTTAGATGCTAGAGGCAAACGGTTCGGGGGAGTTATAGCCCCAATTGTCCTCTTTCCAATGGTACCAATTACTTGTACGTACCTCAACCACAGCTCGAGTAATTAAGGTTTTAATTAAAAAGTACGATTTGGACCTTTGTACATTTCACAGCGGTCTGAACGTAAACACACATAATCAAACGCAATTTGAAACAAATGTCAAACATATTGATCTACGCAAGAACTAATTGAAATGCATTGATTTGTTGCTATCAATGAGAAAACACTTCACTTTTGATTAACCTTGACATACAACTTCAAGCTAAACTTAAATGAAAAATATTATGTATGAAAAAAATATTCGAAAATTGTTAAAACTTTCAGCGTCTTTCCCTAAGGGCTATAATAATAATTTTTCTCTAATTCTTTATTTACCTATGGCTGGCGATCGCGGCGGGTAGTATATCTGTTTAAAATAAGGTCACCTAGCCCTTTTTCTTTTTGATAAATCAGAAATTACGTAGGAACACCCCTCCCTAACCATAAACAATGAAAAATAAACGTGGGTTGTTAAAATGTTGAATCTAGTCTCTCTGAAAAATAAATTCTTCAATATAAGAAAGATATTTTATAATCTTTACTATGCCTATGCCTACCTATAGATAGAAATAAATAAAAATTAAAGTTATCAAAATTGAATTCATTCAATGTTCATTCATAACTTGTGGGTTAGGGGGTGCATGCACTTCCCTTGTGGGGTCCAAAATCAAAATCTAAGGACTGGTCATAGAAGTTACATTTAACATTTCATCGATTCACTCAAAATTCAGTTGATTTCCCATAGAACCATCCACGCATCCCACTCATGTATTTACTTCGGACCCTGTTTGTTTTATTAACTTTAGTTTAATCAACTTAATGCCTTTATCTTAAGACCTTATCTCAGTAACTTTTGCAATATGGTGTACAAACGTACGGTAGTTTAAGAATGGATGGGAAAAAACGAAATAAAATACAGACAATATCGTGAATTGTTTGATAATGAACCAACCTTAAGCCAGATATTATTTTTTTATTCATCTGTTAGTATTATTTTCAAACAATGATCATCAGTATTGTTGAATATCTAACTCATGGAAACTTAACTATACGCGATAACGTATAGAAAAAGCTGGAGATTTTCAAATTGAGGTGTCGATAATGTTCTGGTTTTGCTTTGGGCTTATTTTTTTCCCACTATAATACAGGGTGATATTAGCTTTGGAATACAGTGTTTATTATTGGATGACCCCTCAAATTTAACAGACAATGATCATGCTAATTTAATCAAGGGGTCATCCAATCATAAACACTTCTCCAATGTTTATTCGTAACTTGTGGGTTAGGGGGTGCATGCATCCCTTGTGGGGGCTCAATCAAAATCTAAGGGCTGGTCATAGAAGTT
This sequence comes from Phalangium opilio, assembly GCA_019434445.1. Taxonomy (NCBI): domain Eukaryota; kingdom Metazoa; phylum Arthropoda; class Arachnida; order Opiliones; family Phalangiidae; genus Phalangium; species Phalangium opilio. The sequence goes on from JAEQBA010000624.1 coordinate 321,078, forward strand.
ACATTTAACATTTCATCGATTCACTCAAAATTCAGTTGATTTCCCATAGAACAAACCATCCACGTATCCCACTCATGTATGTACAATACTTCGGTCCTATAATTATTTACCCTCCCGTTTTGGAAGAACACCCTGTATGTAATTTAATGCCTTTCTTTAAATCTCAAGTGTAATGTCGGCATCTGCATGTGGTACCTTTGAAGTTGAAATATAACACGCGTGGGAAAAGAATGGACCCCTTTTTTATACAAGTTAATGGTTTTAATTTTTAAATTTTAATATTTGGTTTTTTTGAAGGATTGACGTCAGGTTTTTAAAATAAAATTACGGTTAGACACTTCAATGTAAGTGCGTAATGGGTAGTACTAAACTACTAACGACTTTTTTTCTTTTAATGATAAGCGTGGCTTGATAATAATTTTCGTCACTTTATATTGATAAACAGGCAATGTGTTAAGTATTTTTAGCATTTTACTAAATATAATCATAAGTTTATAAGATATGTTCCATCCATAAGTTTGTTAATCTCTGGTAACTTAGAAACTGAAGCTTGTAATTTTGAAGTGATTGAAGTAGGGAGGTCATAGATTCAGGGTAAAGCGACATACGCCTGGTGAGTGGGGCGCTGCTGTCAAATTTGGGTAACTTAGTAAGTTCAGACTAAATAGGACCTAGATGGAATGGAACTTGGTCCTGACTGCAAAATTAATTAACCACCACCAACCGAGTGTATTATAGGACTTCATTTGACTCGCTTAATTGTCGTTCTTCTCGAACTAGTTATCTCGAGTACTGTAAGTCCATCTCAGTAGCATTACGAACTCGTATTGGTAGTGCCATTCATACTTATGGAACGGAACATACCTTATAATAAACTTATGCTAAATCGTCTATTGAAATGTTTGATAAAGGATATTGAATATTTTAGGGGTTCAATTTTGGCTTCTGTCGTTCATGTCTTTAAGATATCTTAACTTGCAATCGCGTCCCTCAAATTATAATAGATTCACATTAAACCGCAAAACCAGTTTTGTCAGTCTTTTGTACACGTGACAGTCATGAGATTTGAAGTTAAATTCAACCTCGTGATTATTAATAAAAATTAATAGCTCAACCTTCGATCAAATCAACAGTTTAATTGCCAGACAAGAATTAAATAAATTAAAAAAAACTTTGACTTAAAGTTTTGTTACGCCCAATTCTTAATGTATTTTGCGTCAATATTGTGCTAAGCCTATTTTCCAATGGATATTTTGTGTCAACATTGTGCTAAGCCTAAATCAAAATACATTTTTTTTTTCTTCATTTCAAATTCGATTTATCATAACTGTAAAAAATTAAGGATTGTAATTCAGAGCCACGTTTTGACCTCTTAAAATTACGGGGTCAAACTTATTCTTTCACCGTTCACGGTTGGTTACTTTTTATGACATTGCATTTCCAAGTGACGTGGATAGAATAGTCCTCCTGAGGTCAGCTTACCTTATCTAATAAGGATTTGAAACTATTTAGGCTTAGCAAAGACCAGTTCTTTTGGGCTAGCTATGTTCCTTTTCCGGGATAATAGACAGACAGTTGCCAAAAATTTATTTTATCTCATTGTGTTTAAAATAAGAAATAACGGTATTTGGGTATTTGTTAATTTTATAAAATTGGTTTTATTTTTTTGGGGTGGGTTTGAGGATGACCGCAGTTATTTAGGTTAAAGTTTTATTTTGTCTTTAAATTGTGTTTCAAAGCAAACTGGATTTGTAGCTAGCTAACTGGACACGTTTATAGGGAGAGTGAAATGGAAAATTAAGTGATTTTTTGTATTTTTTTCTGTGTGGATTCTTCTACTAATTATAGGACACCAATTTGCAAATGGGGAAACACTAAAGGAAATACCTATGATGAATTATTTTAAAATTCAAATTAGTTTTATTGATAATTTCATACGTAATTTGAAATTAGCACCTTCGACCAATCGCGTAACGGCATTGTTACCTTATTGTTAACAAAATTCTCGTGGCGTGTCGAAAGAAATTTATCACGAGATTTGATTAAAAATTGCTCGTGATCATTGTGATAATCGTGGCGCACGAGATATATAGGAGCCTGCCACCTGACTTTTGTTAACTAAAAGGCAACTGGGGCGTTTCGTGATTGGTCGGAGGTGCAAATTTCAAATTATTCATAGAATTATCCATAAATAAAACTAATATGAATTTTAAAATCATTCATGGAGGTATTTATTTCCTGGATGTTTCCCCATATGTTGATTGGTCTTATAATTAGTCGAATAATCTACAAAGAAAAAAAATTTACTTGATTTTCTATTTCACCCTCCCTTTAAGGAGTTTTCTTTCTTTTTAAAACAATAGCCGACTTTTATTTATTTTTCAAAGTTTTAAGTTTTTAAATAGGTCCTAAGAAAAACGAGATTTTAATCTAAATTATTTTTTTATTTATTGTCGATCCACTTTTTACAAAAAGAGGAGACTGATAGACTTGTGTCTCATGTTGTTGTATAGATTCATTCAAGATTGTATTGTCTATTTTTAGTTGAGAAATTTCGGTTTGGTTTGGGTTTGTAACAGAAAGGAGAGATTTTTTAACACCTTGTTTCGTTATATAGTAGTCACGTTGAATTATCTAGGTTAGGTATGTCAATCAGGTTTGATTTTTTTTTCATCACGCATAAATAAGACGCGTGAAATTTGCACGTGGGAATCTTTTCCCGCCAAAATTGTTTGAGTGATAACTGGGATAGATTTAATTTTAGAAGTAGGAATGGAGAACAGAGTAATTTCTGGGCGCGCGTCAAAGTTCCGGACCCCCTTCCACGAGACGGGGGGGGGTATGAAAGAAGAGGCGGTGGGTCATAGCGACAGAGTTAAAAAGGAATTACGTATTTTTCGCCGTCCCCGTCAGCAACGTCATCAAAAGCGAGCCAATAAGATAATTTAAACTTTTCGTTACGTGTTGGAGGGAGGGGCTCTATACTATACTGGGTGGGCTATGAGTCGGAATAACTGAAGTAAATACTAACCGTTCTCCATTCCTACTCCTAAAATTAAATCTATCCCTGATATCACTAAAATTAAAGGCTTTCATTAACTTCTCCATTGGACCTCGGTCACTTTCTTCAAAATATTTTTAATTATACTAGCCTTTGAAATAACAAAAACAAAACCATAAAACTGGTTTTTTTTTGGTCTTTTAAAAAAATCAAAGTTGCTTCGTTTAAAGCAGCTGCTTAAGAAATTCTCAAAACTAATCTACACCTACTTCGTAGCTCAGTTTATTTAAAATTTAAATAGGCATACATTCTCATCAAATATATATATATATATATATATATAACCAGTTTTATGTGTCTCGAATAGACTCCCATTTCTTGTCTTAATTACACCCAAAAATTCTTGCCTCTTGAACGAAGCAACTTCTTGAAAGAAATTTCCATTTCTTTGCCTTTATGTCTTTTTCATTTAATTAGTTTCGCTTCTGGCATTTTATGAGATATGTTCCATATAAGTATGAATGGCACTATCAATACGAGTTCGTAATGCTACTGAGAGACTTACATTACAGTTCTCGAGATAACTAGTTCGAGAAGGAGAACGACGGAATTAAGCGAGTCAATTGAAGTCCTATTATACACTCGGTGGTGGTTAATTAATTTTGCAGGACCAAGTTCCATTTAGGTCCTATTTAGTCTGAACTTACTAAGCCCAAATTTGACAGCAGCGCCCCAATCACCAGGCGTATGTCGCTCGCTTTACCCCGAATCTATGACCTCCCTACTTCAATCACTTCAAAATTACAAGCTCCAGTTTCTAAGTTACCAGAGATTAACAAACTTATATGGAACATATCTAATTAACTTATGCTAAGACCATAAAAAAAACCCAAAAAAAACCAGAAGATTCACCGGCCCATAGCCGCAACACTCACACAAAAAATAATATGTTTTTCCTTTTTCAAATAATTTAATTTTATTGAAGAAATTTTACTTTTTCTTATTAAGATTTTTTTTTTTTTTTTTAAGTTCGGTTTCTAAGTTTATTGTAGCCGCGTGAAAATTGGTGGATGGTTGTTGGACTAGTAACCTATTTATGGTTTTCTGTGATAATTTTTCTAATTTCTTTTTAGTTAAATAATGGTACGAAAGATGAGTAACTAAAGGAAATATTTCCATTATTTTTAGTATCTATAACTAAAACCAAAAAAAAATTATTAAATGTAATTCATTTCACGCCTTAATTTTAATTTTTGACACTTTCCCGGCCCAATTTTTATTTTACATATTTGCATATATTATTATTATTTATTTTAAATTAATATTTAGGGCAGAAGTTGATTAACACGAAGTTTAGACGTTGTTAATTGCATTCTCACAATTGCTAAATTATATATAATATTTCTTATTTTTTTTATTTTCAAGGGCTTTTCTTTGAATTTTAAATCAGATCTTAAATTCCCTGATTTTTCTAAATTCCATGGATTTTCCATGAAAAGAGAAGCAACCTTTGATTTTTTTTGTAGGGATTCTTTCGATTGCTAGTAACGATATAAATTTAAATCCCGTGAGTTTTAGATTGAGTTCGATTAATTCCATGAATTTTTCAAGAAAAATTAAGGCAAACTTCAATATAAGAGTTTCTAATTCCCTGATTTTTCTAATTAATTCCATGGATTTTCCGTGAAAACGGAAGCGAGCTCTGATTTTTCTAAGTCTAATGTTAGTTTAGGGAATTCGTACGATTTCTACCCTAACAATATAAAAGAAAATTCCTTGAGTTTGATTAATTTCATGAAATTTTCATGAATAATGAATTTAAAATCCAATATATTACCTCTAATAACAACATACATTGAAATTCCTTTAATAATTAGGCCAGATTATATCACATTCGGGTTGTCCATGACCTTTACCAACCGTATGACCCCAATTTAAAAAATATCTTTTACGCATGAGTGATTAAATTCTCTTTAATTAATGTATCTACATTTTTTAATTCAAGATAAAATATACCTTAGACGTATAGTTGGTTATATAGTATCTTCAATTATAATATCGCTTCATTTCGTAAGGTAAAAAGTGGGCTTCTCATCTACAAAAACCTCCATCCAGGTGTGTGCTTACTGAAACGTTAAATTAGAAACAGAAAATTCCACACCATCCGTATATAGTCTAGTCTGGAACAAGCCATACTTCTTTTTTTAATTTTCGTTCCACGAGAAAATTACTAGACTGAAAATGAAAATTTTCTTTTCAATTTCTGGTTTTTGTATTATATTATATTTTCACTACTTCTTATTTATTTATTTATTTATTTATTTATTTATTTATTTATTATATTTAATATTTTTTATTTTATCATATTTTTAATTAGTTTAACTATCAAAAATTGCAGCAGGTTTTGTTTGAAAAATTGAGACGATTTTAAGCTGCTAATTAAAAGGTCAACAAGGGTCAGTTTCTCTAATTACAATTTTGCCTAGTGAAGCTTTCAATAGGCCCTTTTTCAAAAGTTAAACAACTACAATATTAAGCAGATAAAACATCATTCACGAGACCCGTGACTCATTTTTTATAGGCATAGATGTATGTGCATTTATTTTCTGATTAAACTGTTATAAAACATTCAAGGGTATTTATGTTTCAAAAATAGAAGCTTTAATTATCGTATTCAACAGATTAGAAAAATGCATTAAATATAAAAACCGTTTAAACTTTTATCTATTGAAATGGGACTTTGGAATTTCAGGGTTCCTACGGAACCTGGATAAGTCAGGGATTTGGAAAATGGGGAAAAGTAAGTTGGTCAGGTACAGATTTAATTTTAGCAGTAGGAATGGAGAACAGAGTAATATCTGGGCGCGCGTCATAGTCCCGGACCCCCTTCCACGGGACGGGGGGGGGGGGTATGAAAGAAGAGGCGGGTCATAGCGACAGAGGTAAAAAGGAATTACGTATTTTTCGCCGTCCCCGTCAGCAACGTCATCAAAACGTAGTTTGAGTGAACCAGCCAATAAGATAATTTAAAATTTTCGTTACTGGGTGGGCTATGTGTCGGTCTGAAGTAAATACTAACCGTTCTCTATTCGGGATTTTCAATATAAAAATTTAGTCCGAACCCAGTTTGTCTTCAATGGAAACGTCTATTCTGGTATCCCCGAGTATCCCTTTAGGGATGGCTATTAGAGATGATCTTTGCTTTGCCTACCCCTGGGCAATCATGACATACCTGACGTGCAGTGTTTCCGTCGCTGTAATTTTTGTTTTCCCACGATTCTTTGCGTGGTAAATTTGTACCCAGGGGAGTTTATTGAAAAAAAAAAGCCACTCCACTCTAGCTAAGTACTTTAGTGAATCTTTTACAAAAAAAGAAATCGACTTGAATGGACTGATGGTAGTGGTATGGTGGTGTCTTTAGGGGATTGAATGTTACAGTCGTGTATTGTACATACACCACCATCATAATGTAATGTAAGAAAGGTTAGTCTCCTAATACCCCCTAGTTACCCTCTCTCTCTATTTCAAAAAGATTAGGGAGCTTCAAGCTGAACGTCTGGGTCTCTGGGAATTGAAATTTTCATGGCCTGCCCTGCCTCCCAGGCAGGATAGGGTCATCTAATCTATGTATGGGATCCCTTGTCATGTCTGTCTGTAGTAAGGCTTCTTACTTTTTTATGGGTGGATGGGGAATGCAGTTTTGTCGACTGATTATTACAGTTCATAGATAGTGTGCTGACACAAGTGTGAGACTTGAGAGTCAAACAGCGCATGCGCAGTATATATTTTGATATTCTGTCTTAGACGGGAATATTACAAATTATTGAAAGCTGCTACTTGTTTCTTCCCTTTAAAAAAAAACAAACTCTCATACCCTGAAGCAACTTAAGCGCATCCCAAATTGAAGCAGAAGAAAAACCAGCTTTGAAAAGTCCCAGTCTTTCGCATCAGACAATCAAGAATAAAATAACACTTATTAAAAAAATCATCCCTTCTGCCCGGTTTCCTTCTCACTAATCATTATTGCAATAATACTACAAAAACTGGAAAATAATACGCTGAGCTGTAGAAAGTTAATTTTAATTAAAAGCGAAACATTTCTAATTTATTTTTTATATCCTACGTAGTTTTTCGGCTAGGAGGATTGATACCATTTACACCAGCCAGGAGGTGACTCTACTTTGTACTGCAATTTGTCCGTCAAGTAACCTCGTTACCTGGTATCCTGGTGTAAATGGTATCAATCCTCCTTACTAGTCTGAGAACTATATATATATTTTCAAGGTCACCAAATATTAATTTCACAGTCAAGTTTCCCCATTTTTTTTTTTTTTAAATAAAAATTAAGTTATCCTCTAGTAATTAGACAGAAATGGCAGTTACTCGTTTTACTGTTGTTAAAATCTATGGGATGATATTATTGGGTGCCATTTAGGTTAGGTATGGTGCGGTGCGGTTCAGCTAGCGCCAGCGCACTGCACCCTTCAATCGAAAGTACATGGAACTTTTAACTCATCCGGTCCATCGCTTTTCATCATGACTCATACACACCATATTTTGGGGGGAAAACATTATGGAATGTGGGTAGATTATATTATTTTTTTTTTTTTTTACTTTTGCTTTGATAAATTATTATACATCTAGAGTTCCTAGTGACGGAAATATATTAATTTTGAAGATGTTAAATGAACGCAAAAGTTTGCCTTGAGTTAGGGAAAACTGGGAAATTATTAGGGAGTTCTAAATTCAGGGTTAATAGGTCCTAAATGGTCAGAGATTTTAAATACAGGCCAAAAAAGTGTCGGGGAATTTATAAATAGGCCAAAATAAGGTCAGGGAATTTTAAAATCTTTAAAAAATAGGCCAAGTTAGGGCGGGTAAATTTTAAGAATTTTAACGAAATCAGGGAACAATTCCTTGATCGGATTCAAACTGCGACAAAATTGCCGACAAATATGTTATAAAACATAATTTAACAACTAATTAAAAGTTGAATTTTTATAACGCAATAATATTCTTCACAAATATTAGGTTTTGTTTAGCATGAAAAAATAATTCAATCATAACTTCAGTGTTAATCAACTTCTAAGGCATTTATTTCTTTAATCATATTGATGCGCGTTATTGCATCGTTTCTCATGCTTAACGTCTTGTGAAATTTACGTCTTTCTTTTTGTGACCTAATCATCTCTTAAAGAAAATTTGAAATTGAGGGGGGTTGGTTTTAAATTTCTCTTCAATGTATAGGTTCGTAACCCTTACTATTTATTTTACAGTTTTGAATAATTTAACGTTTTTTTATCGTTTTTTACTTTTCTCTAAAATGTTTTTATTTATTTAAACAGAAATGAAAAGGTTTTATGAATAAATTATTTTTTAAAACTTGTATATTTTTTTTATAATTTCAAATATATTTAAAATATTTACCATACAAGTATGATGATTGAATCGTATTTAAATTAATTGCCGTTTAAATATAATAATAATTAAGCAATATCGGTATTCTGTTAACAGGATAAACTTGAAAAACTTCAGTCAGAAAGCATTCGCCAGATATCGGAACTTCAAGACGACTTATGCCTCGAAAAGAAAGCTCGCGAAGAGCTAACGAAATACGTTCGCGAATTGGAACAAGCCAATGATGATCTCGAAAGGGCTAAACGGTAATAATATTATCTTACCCATAATTCATTGGCGTTTAATCTCTTGAAATAATTGAAAAAAAAAAACCAAGACCAATAATAATAATTAGCAATGATTTAATAATAATTAACCAACTTTCAGAGCCACGTATTGTTCGCTGGAAGATTTTGAACTGCGGTTAAATCAAGTAAATATTTAAATATTATTAATTAGGGTTTCTAAGGGTCGGGGAATTTTAAGTCGGAGAATTTCAAAATGGGGCGAAAAGGTTAGGGAAAAGGCAGGGAATTTTGAAAATGGGGCAAAAGGGTCAGGGAAAAGTCGGGGGAATTTCAAAATGGGGCAAAAAGGTCAGGGAAAATTCGGGGAATTTCAAAATGGGCCAAAAAGTCGGAGAATTTTTCTAATTTCAGCAAAGTCAGGGAATTTGATCAAAGTTACTAAAAATATATAAGCGGTTCAACCATCCAGCTGGATTAATTTTAAAATTAACTTCATTAGACTAATTTTAAAATTAACGAATGCTAATTAGGCTATCGAACGGAACGCTTTCCTGGAGAGCGAACTGGACGAAAAGGAAGCCTTAAGTTCGGCGGTTCAAAGGTTAAAAGACGAAGCCCGTGATTTGAAACAAGAATTATCCGTCCATCAGATCAAAGGGTCAACTTCGGTTGGAAGCGGTCTTTCCAATAGCGGCAGTGGCGGCAATAACACCTCCGCTTATATTAATCTACCCAATAACGATAAGAAAGCCGAAAAATATCGAGAATTATCTTCGGAGCACGAGTACACACCGTTACGTAGTACGTAATTAACAGTTTTTGATTGCTTTTCGTTAATTGCTTTGATTAGTTCTATAGCTTTTTAATATTTGCATGATGTGATGTGTTTTTATATAAAATTTATCAAATTTAGATTTTCATCATTATTATTATTATTATTATTACGAGTTTAGTTTATTTATTTGTATTATCAATTTGTTTTAATTAGCTATGGTAAATAAATATCTATATATTGTTTTGGTAATTAAGTTATTTAGTAATTAATTTGAATTTTATTTTAATTTTATTGCATCTGGGATTTTCGCTGTTTAAATTTATGAAATCAGGGATAGATTTAATTTTAGAAGTAGGAATGGAGTCTAACGGTTAGTATTTACTTCAGTTATTCCGACTCATAGACCACCCAGTATAGTATAAAGCCCCTCCCTCCAACACGTAATGTAACGAAAAGTTTAAATTATCTTATTGGCTGCTCAGTTTAAACTATACGTTTTGATGACGTTGCTGACGGGAACGGCGAAAAATAATGACGTAATTCCTTTTACCTCTGTCGCTATGACCTTCCCGCCTCTGAATTCTTTCATACCCCCCCCCGTCCCGTGGAAGGGGGTCCGTCCGGGATTTTGACGCGCGCCCAGATATTACTCTGTTAATTTCTCCATTCCTACTTCTAAAATTAAATCTATCCCTGATTTAAGTAAAAGATTGTTAAGCTTAAATGGCTTTTAAGGCATTGAAAATCGCATTAGGCTAGGAATGCATACAGCTACTAGGAATAATTGCGCCCCCTAACCTATTATACTTGTACCTACCTATAGATGGTTCACCAACGGCTCCGTTAACGCCATCAGCTAGGATATCAGCCTTGAACATCGTCGGTGATTTGCTCAGACGTGTTGGGGTGAGTTTCAATTTAATTAATTAACATAACGCGTGATTAAACTAATTACAATTAAGCCTACCTATAGACAAATATCTCAAAGAAGAAAAAATAAATAAATTACTTAAATAACCACAAACCAAAAATAGGCCAGACTCTAACTAACCAGTAATAGTTTAGAAACACTAAAAAACATAAAAAAAAATGTAGAAAATTAACCAACCAAGGCCTAGTTTGTTTGTTTTAATTTGGGGTTTTTTGTCTTTTTTTCCTTTTTTTCATTTCAATATCCAAAATTCCCAACATTTACACAAATTTCAAAATATCAATCATTTTACGATATCAGACAATTCGTCGAGGAGATTTCTTTAAAAATACTCCGTCACCGGTTAGACATAGACCTAGTTAGCGCTATAATTAGCTTAATTAACTTTGCTAATTTTAATTAACTTCATACCCATATCATAATAATAACCCCCCCCCCTTCCCTTCAAAGAAAAACGAAAAGAAACAAACCTCATTTGCATAAATAAATAAATAATTTTAAAATGTTTCATGATCAGACATTTTAACCTTTGAACTTTCCTGTTAACAATGCCATATCGTTCCCCCTTTAATTATACTAATTATAAATAGGACGAAATATTTTTAAAAAATGCTCTAGACGAGTAAAAGAAGTACGGGATTATATTTATAATTTTTCAGTTTTTATTATTATTATTATTATTATTATTATTTTTAAAAGTTATTCGCGTGGTGTAAACAAAGAACAACAAAAAAAACCGGCAAAACATTTTTCGATTAAATTTAAATTAATAAGGAAGGTTTGTAGTTAGTTGTCAACAAATTATTGAATGAACAAACGAACCTGTAAAATTATTTCTCGACGTATCATAATAAAAGACACATAGTTTTATTCTTAAATCATTTTTATATTTTAGTTTGTTTGTATTTTCCTAATTAGCAATCATTATGTTAGATTAATTATAATTCTAAATAAACACTAAACCGTACGTAAATACAGGGTGTTGCAAAAATTACAGGATTGGGGGTTCAATCAAAATCTAAGGGCTGGTCATAGAAGTTACATTTAACATTTCATCGATTCTCAAAATTCAGTTGATTTCCCCAGGGAAATTCTCCCTGATTTCCCATTGAACCATCCACGCATCCCACTCATGTACAATACTTCGGTCCTATAATTACCCCACCCCTTTTTGCAACACCCCTGTATGTATAATGGAGGTCTAATTACCTGCAGTCTTATCCCAATTTATCGAAATGTAACTTACAAAATAATTAGGAAAATACAATTATAGCTTGCACCTTTCATATAAATACCCTGCTTTTAAATTCGAAATAATTACTCGCATGGCTACTGCACTTCCAAAGAAATCCTTACTTATCATGATCATTGCATGTCGTTAATAAAAACAACCAGCCAATAGACTATTCCATAAATTACTAGTACGGAGAAACGAACAATACACGAGCGGGAGACCGTATCCCCTCTTAGGTACCTTATTTCCCCTAACTCCAACCAAGAAAGAGGCTGAGAGGCAACGCGGATTCACTACAGGCGGTGGGAGGGAGGGACGGTAGCCGTCTCGTCTCGCGCTCTCTGTCTCTAGCGGTTACGTGCTAGAGGGGGGAAGCTAGCCGCCCGTCTCGCGCTCTCTGCCTCTAGCGGAGTCACGTGTTTCTTGGTTGGCGCGAGGGAGATAACACGAGAAGGAGACCTCTCCCCGTCCTTGTGGTGTTTGCTTCTCTACTGGAATAAATGGATGGTTTATATTCCTTGAATCAGACGTACCCTTCTTTATATTTATTTATTTATTTATTTATATTTTTAAATCCTTATTATTATTTCAATCTATTTTCTTTCTACGTTCTTCTTTTTTTATGCGAATGCGATCTTCTTTATTTTGTTATAAATAAATGAAACTCCAGCCACGTCCAAATTCAAATTGTCAAACTTCCTCGACTAGTTCTCGTCGAAAAAGTTCTTCTACCTGCTCGGGTTGTTCTTGCTCTTCCAATGCAACTGCCGGGCCTTACGCTGACACTGTATGTTCTGTAAATACTCTCTATCTTCCTTTTCCTTCTTCATTTTCAAGTAGTTTAGTTCAGTTTCGAATTTTTTAAGATCCATTTTGCGTTAAAATGATAATTTTGGATTTATTTATTTATTTATTTATTTTAATTCTAAATTATTTCATAAAAGTATTTTCGAATTTATTTTTAGGCAAATTAACTATTAATTTGAGTAGTTGTTAAAAGGCTTATTAGGTTAGTGTTTTATTAACTATTAGTACTAGCTAGTGCTCTGGGTTTCTTATAAAATCACGTGGTACGCTTCGTAAATGCTGAGTAGTAATTATATCAAAAGCAAATAGAAGTAACTGAAAGTGAGACAGTAAATGACTACGGAATCTAATCTATTTTAAAATCTTCTTGATTAAAGCAAATTAAATTATGTCAGATCAATTCCTACTATAAAATTCAAATTAATTAACCGAATTGGTTATTTAACTATTTTAACTAGTCTTTTAGAGAAATTAACAAAGATAAGGTGGTATGTAATATTTAAAGTAGAGCAGGCACTGATTGGCTTGCTATCTAGCCAATGAAACTACAGAGAAAGATATTAAAACTTGGGAGGGTTAGAGTTACTACATCGTAAACCATTCCTTCATTAACCACCCTAGCTAGCGTCTATATTACTTCCTATTATTCTCTATTTGCATTTGATATCTAAATCAAACTAACATAACAAAACATCCGATCCGAGTTTCTCCAAAAGTCAAAATTCATACTGATATCTATTTAAATTCTTACAAAACCTATCTTATTAATTTCTTTATAGTTATTTAAGTGTATTTGTTTACTTTCCACATTGTTTGTAACATTGGTTATTAAGTACGTCTGATCACGTGTTCAAAACCAACACCTCCCCACCCCCTATCTCGATACCATACATCCATCCATATAATTTCATGTTTAATATCATATTCCCAAAATTCCCCATTCCAATCCCGACTGTAACCCAACAAACCACCCATCCTACCCCAGTAGCACATTGGTGTTGCTCGGACCTTGAAGGAGAGATGAGATGGAGTAGCAATCAAAATAACCTCTAATGTATGTAGCCTCTGTAAGTAACGCCATCTACTGAACGGCAGTTAACGAAGTTTTAACAGCATCCTCAGTTTTGAATTCGTTTTTCTAGGGGTACAAAAACGTCGACAATGCCACCTGGGCCTTAAAAATAAAAGAGCTTAGTATTTTTAAATGGCGCTAGGTGGCAGTACTTAACAATCTCCTACCTTTTAGTAGTGGTCGTACGTGGTATCAAACGTATAAAATGCCGCTGTGTCTTTAAAATTCTAAGCCTAATTCGTGAGAAATAGCTTAGTATTTTTAAATGGCGCTAGGTGGCAGCACTTAACAATCTCCTACCTTTTAGTAGTGGTCGTACGTGCTACGAAAACGTATAAAATGCCCCCCGTGTCTTAAAAATTGCTAATTCGTGTGAAATAGCTTAGTATTTTTAAATGACGATAGGTGGCAGCACTTAACAGTCCCCTACTAAAGAGTAGGGGCGTTCACCAACATGTTTCTACTCCATATCATCTCTCTAGTCCAAGGCCCGAAGTCCACGTGCTACTATTAAACGTCTGTTAATTTGTCCACCTTCTTTCTCTATCAATGGTTCTTTGCAGCTTTATTATTTTCCGTATCTGTAAAGTTAACCCTTACGTGTTTTTTCCCGCCAAAATTGTCCAATCGTTAATCGTACTAAAAAAAACCCCGTTCAGTTACGCGCATTCCGACAACAAAATCTTTTTTTTTTTTTTTTTGCGATATATTTTTCCCAATCTCTGAAATTTGTGTTCGTACTTGCTCTCTCAAAAATCCCAATTCACAAAACAAAAAAGGCTTTGGAATCCAAGTTGGCATCCTGTCGTAACTTCGTCAAAGAAGTCCCGCAAAAAACGGCAAAGGACGAAGCCAATGTCACAACAATACCATCTCCAAAAACACCAACGTAAGTTTATCAAAATTATTATGGGTTTTATTCAAGAGACCATTTCATTAAACCAGGGATAGATTTAATTTTAGAAGTAGGAATGGAGAACAGAGAAATTAATATCTGGGCGCGCGTCAAAATCCCGGACGGACCCCCTTCCACGGGACGGGGGGGGGGGTATGAAAGAATTCAGAGGCGGGAGGGTCATAGCGACAGAGGTAAAAAGGAATTACGTCATTATTTTTCGCCGTCCCCGCATCAGCAACGTCATCAAAACGTAGTTTAAAACTGAGTCAGCCAATAAGATATAATTTGAACTTTTCGTTACATTACGTGTTGGAGGGAGGGGCTCTATACTGGGTGGTCTATGAGTCGGAATAACTGAAGTAAATACTAACCGTTCTCCATTCCTACTTCTAAAACTAAATCTATCCTTGGTATAACCAACACGAGAGAAGGGACACTCCAACCTCATGGTCTTTACTTCTCTTTTGGAATTAATAGAGTAGTCTATTAGGTAAATTATGGTTAAGGATTTGATGTGAATTTACGTTTGGTTTGATTTGATTTGATTTTCTGTATAATATTCTGAATTTTTGAGGATCAATTTGAATAATTTTTTCCCTTAACAGTGCAACGTGAATGGGTCCTATAACTGTATATATTTTAAAACAAGGGTAAATTTAGAAAAATATTAGATGTAGTCTTGTAGATTTTTGTGAGATTATGTTGATTATTACTGAAAAGCTATAATAGTATCATGTTACATAACTAAAGAATAATATTAAGATGATACAGAGTGTCATATCCTTCTTCAGTATTATCCCCTTCTGCTAGAACGTAATTCTGATTCTATGCTAGTAACTTAAATAGTGTACCTTTTGGGTTACCACACCTTGTCGTAAAGGCACCAAAATCAACATAATCCCGCAAATACTTTCGATGTATCAACAAAGCATGGCCTGAGAATGCCAATAGACAATGTTTATTTACAATCCGCCACCACAAAGCCACACAAACAAATATTCTAAAAATGAAAGCACCTTCGTTTCGTTTATACAACTTTTTATAATTTTAGAAGTTTTCTATTTTTTTTTCTTGACTGTTGGTGTGTTTTCAGTGGCATTAGCAGGCATCTGAGCGTCCGCAGAAAGCTTAATCCATTCCGTCGTGACAAGGTACATAAATAAACAAACAAACAAATAAACACAGTCCCGTATTCTACTCAAAATAGTAAAATCATCCATCATAAGTTTATAAGTGATATGTTCCGTTCCATAAGTATGAATGGCACTACCCAAACAAGTTCGTAATGCTACTGAGATGGACTTACAGCACTCGAGATAACTAGTTCGAGAAGGAGAACGACGGAATTAAGCGAGTCAATTGAAGTCCAAACTACACTCGGTTGGTGGTGGTTAATTAATTTTGCAGCCTGACCAAGTTCCATCTAGGTCCTATTTAGTCTGAACTTACTAAGTTACCCAAATTTGACAGCAGCGCCTAGCTCCTCACCAGGCATCCCTCGCTTTACCCTGAATCTATGACCTCCCTACTTCAATCACTTCAAAATTACAAGCTCCAGTTTCTAAGTTACCAGAGATTAACAAACTTATGGATGGAAAACATATCTTATAAACTTATGTATGGTAAAATTTGCAGAATACGTACGGCGGACCTAATAATATGCCCCGTCGTGGATTACGTATTTTAACCTGCACTGCACCATTTATTATCCTGACATCCGTAGTTGCTAATTAATAAATTTAATTAATTTAATTTAATAATAGATAATTAAACGAAATTTGCGCTAATTGCGTATGTTGTTGCTTCATTTTGCATGGTTTTTCGCATTGAATTTTTGATCTGAATTTAAGTGTATTTAATAATAATAATACCGTGTTACAATCCAAAAAGGGGTGGTTGGTAATTATGGGACCGAAGTATGGGTACATGAGTGGGATGCGTGGATGGTTGGTTCTATGGGAAATCAACTGAATTTTGAGTGAATCGATGAAATGTTAAATCAGTAACTTCTATGAGCAGCCCTTAGATTTTAATTGAGCCCCCACAAGGGGTGCACCATTGCACCCCCTAACCCACAAGTTACAAATGAATGAATATTGGAGAAGTGTTTATGATTGGATGACCCCTTTAAATTTAAAATAAGTAAGAAACTGAACAGACAATGATAATGCTAAGGGGTCATCCAATGATAAACACTTCTCCAATGTTCATTCATAACTTGTGGGTTAGGGGATACATGCATCCCTTGTGGGGGGCTCAATCAAAATCTAAGGGCTGCTCATAGAAGTTACATTTAACATTTCATCGATTCACTCAAAATTCAGTTGATTTCCCATAGAACCATCCCACTCAAATACTTCAATCCCATAATTACCCCCAACCCTTTTTGTAATGAAACACAACACTACCAGTGTATATCGCATAGAACAATTACGTAACGCTTGCCAATTATTAAAAAAAATCTCACCAGTCACGTGTACCACCAACCAACACCTTAACAGAACGCAAATAACCCCAATATGAATAAAATATAAAACATTTTAATTTTAATTATAATTTTTTCTAGTGAAAATCGTCGCATTACAACCCGAAGTGGTTCATCGTTACCGGTACCCAAAGATCGCGTGAAATTATTGGTTTCCTAAAAAACACCACCACTTAAAAATAAACTAAATTTAATGACGATTATTTGAATATTAATTAAGAAGACTGTATTTGAACTAAATCACCCCCAAAATACAAAAACATGTTTTTCCACAAAATAAGGCAGCCCACAAATTAATATAAAACATCATCTACTGATCTTACTTATATTACATTCCAGCTAACGAAGAAATTACCGAAAAAAATGTTTCGGTAAAAACTAACTTGCTATTTTAAAACTAAAGTATTTTTGGGTTTAAAATGAAATGAAATGAACTGAATTGAATTAAATTGAAATATTTAGTTACCGGTTAACTTATCCTAGCTGCAATGTAATTAACACCAGAGTAATTAATTAAAGTAAACTAACACCAACCTAACTAACTTAACGGAACGGTCATCAAAATTGTACGTAATTCGAATTTCTTCTTCAAAATCGAACTGGCTTTGTAGAATTTTAAATATTTTAAATTTTTGGTTTTTTTTTGCAAAATAATTCAATTTTGTTGCAATGGAATTGGAAGTAATATTTCGGGCAAGGAAGTTACCCCAAAATGCATTGAAATTTGCCAGCTCCTATATTATACAGGGTGTTATTTCAAAAAGGGGTATTGGGTAATTATGGGTCTGAAGTATTGTACATGAGTGTGATGCGTGGATGGTTCTATAATTAACCTTACCTTTATGGAAGACCCCTGTATCGTATTGAAAATTACCAAAAAAATTAATAATAATTGAGCTATTTTCATCTAAAAAAGACTGGGATTGAAAAATTTGAAAACGGAAAAAATGTGATCTAAAAAATGCACATTTAACGATGTGTTGAATTATTTTTGTGGGATTTTTTAAAAAGAAAGAGAAAAGAAGTAATTTTATGTTTTTATATAGTAACTAATTAACGGTATTGTTTTAATTACCCTAACCTATAATAATTAACCTCTTATCTTCTAGTCTTTAACTTAAATTAAAAATAAGAACACTATTTTTAATTTCAATACTTTTAATTAAAAAAAAATTATAATTACAAATTTTCAATTCAAAATTCCAACTTCGTTTTTTTTTAAATAAAAATTTTATTTCCAAATTCATTAATTTCAAAAAAAAAAAAATAAAATAAAATTTTTAGGGGTGGTTCATAAAGTAGGGTTTGTACATAAAGAAGTGAAGCGTTTTTTTTCCCGTATTTTTTTCCTGAGTTTTATGTGTGCGCCACTTAAACTTTTTAAGTGAATAAAAATAAATAAAATTGGAATATTAATAAGATTACGTCATCATTTATTTAATTTCTTTATTTATTTTATTGTTAAAAACAAATACATTCAAAGTGGGTAAATTATGTTACCACGGAATAAATTGAACACAAGTTCTTTCCATGTTAAGTTAGTTTCATCGAATTTGGTGTTTGGTTGCGTTTTGCACCATAATGTTACCCATGATGATGGTTTGGGCTAATTAAAAACCTCATTAAACTAATTAAAAACTAATTTAATAAAATTTAACTTACAGTCATGCGCAGATGCACAGTATCCTCAACATTGGAAACAACTTCAAAATAAATTTCACCTAAGATATTATTTAAAATAATTTAAATTACAGCGGAGACCTCGTAGGAATTCATACAGATACTAGGAATCATTGCGTTCCCCTATATCTCACACCCATGTTGATTTCTATGAATTCCTATTATCCGTATGTATTCCAGGGATAGATTTAATTTTAGAAGTAGGAATGGAGAACAGAGTAATTAATATCTGGGCGCGCGTCAAATCCCGGACGGACCCCCTTCCACGGGACGGAGGGGGGTATGAAAGAATTAATAGGCGGGAGGGTCATAGCGACAGAGGTAAAAAGGAATTACGTCATTATTTTTCGCCGTCCTCGTCAGCAACGTCATCAAAACGTAGTTTAAGTGAGCAGAAAATAAGATAATTTAAACTTTTCGTTACATTACGTGTTGGAGGGAGGGGCCCTATCTATACTGGGTGGTCTATGAGTTGGAATAACTGAAGTAAATACTAACCGTTCTCCATTCCTACTTCTAAAATTAAATCTATCCCTGGTATTCCTAAATACTAAACTAATTACCTCTAATTGCGGTATGACATGCAATTCGCAGCAATAAAACGTAAATGGGCATTGAATTAATCATTTTAACCATTTTAGCGATACCCAGGAGAAAAAACAGAACTGCTAAACGCAGCTGCAATAAAAATATGCCAATTTTAGACCCTTTTTTAGATACCGTTTCCACAAAATTAAAGTGTTATTTACCATAGTAAACACGACATAGTAAACAACGACAGTGGGCAGCAAAAATATTAAAACTGTGAACATAAGTGTTCCTATGAACAACTGCTGAACATCGTAAGTGTAGGAATCAACTCGGTTTCGTAATGGATTCCATTTTTTACCGCAAAATAATCGCCATAAAGCTATCAAGCCAGTTATGTTCAAATTGTAAAGTCTAATAATTAAAATTAATATTAATATTAATTTTAATTATTTAATTATTGAAGGGCTTAATTACAGCTTAATCTTAACTAACCTAGCGGCGTATCCATAAAAACAGTAGATATGAATAGTGGCCAATGATATGAAATCACTGGCAAAACTTAGTAAAAACGTAACGCCAAATATTCCAACAATGGTGGAATTTTCCAGGGCAATAAGTAAAAACGGTTTCAGGACCACAATATACGCTGATAAATTAAATAATTTTGAAAATTACAAATTAATCTGGGCCTACTTTGATTATATTGCCATTTTAGCCTTTGACCTTTTTGGAACACCGCCCGGCCTCAGCTCAAATCGCAAGTACCTAACACAGGGTTCATACAACTTTTGGAAAACAAATTTCCCTGAGATTTCCATGAGGTTTTTCCCCATATACTTCCCTGAGTTTTCCAGGTTTTTCCCCCCGTATATGGAGTATCCTATGGAGCAAATTTTAACGAAGGAGGGGGAGGGGGGAAATAGGACTATTACATAATCAAAGGACATCCCCGTATCTCTAATATAACCAGAGTTATGAGCCTCCAAAGTATAGTGTAATGTTAATCATATGGAGGGGATGTTTATGAACATTTTGCTTAATTACTCGGCCCCTGTTTGACGCAAATTTCCCTGATTTCCCTGAATTTTACTAAAAATTCTAATTTTCCCTGAGGTTTTTGTCAACTCTTTATTTCCCTGATTTTCCAGGTTTTCCAGGTTTGTATGAACCCTGAAAACACTAATTAAGCTAATTAAACGACTCATACTTTTCCATAAATAAATATGGTAGAGGAAAAACCGTCCCAACACGATATTAAGTGGCCGATTTAATTTCAAACCAGCTGGTACACCCATCAACCA
Organism: Phalangium opilio; assembly: GCA_019434445.1. Taxonomy (NCBI): domain Eukaryota; kingdom Metazoa; phylum Arthropoda; class Arachnida; order Opiliones; family Phalangiidae; genus Phalangium; species Phalangium opilio. The sequence continues at coordinate 341,438 of JAEQBA010000624.1, forward strand.
ATTTATCAAAGTTTGAAGTTCATTTACGACTGTCTGCGGAGACGATACAACTAAAATTACTACTATTCTACCCAATCAATTAAGAATCCCTTTTCGAAAGGAGGCGGGGCTCAATATCGTCTTCTTGGTGTTAAAGGGTTAAAAAGGAACATTGATAGGACGGTATGTGGATAACAAGAGATTGGGCTTCAAAGTTAATTACATGCAGAAGTTCGTTTAGTTTGAAGCCAAGTCTTAATTTACACGTCTTTGTTGTTCACACACCGTCCTATGAATGTTCCTAACGTCTTAAGAAAACCCAAGGTGGTGCTCAGCTCAACACACCAACCAGACTCTGTCTATTTGACCCCCCCTGACCTTTGAAAAGGGTCTATCTATTGCAATTGCGCCACCAACTTCAGTCATTTCCAGAATAGTTGCAAATATCTCCTCGGGATTAAGGTAATCACGTAAAATTAACGTTAAAACAACTCCGCACGCGATATCAGCAATTATTGCTGCTAATAAGTTTCCACACCTAAAAGTTATTATATTCAATATTTCAACCTTTTGCTATTACGTTTTAACATGAATACATACAGCTAATGGGAATTATTGTGTGGCCATTTTCACTCTAGGCGTGCTTTGTGGGAGGAGCTAGAACTAATCATTATGTATGACGAATTTTACCCATAGAGAATTAATAATCTATCTCGCTGCCTGTTGCATCTTGCGCGCGCCCCTAATTATGAGTAGTACGTTCTCAAGCCCCGCCCACAAACCCGTGTAGAAATTAAAATGGGACATATAGCTACACAATGATTCCTATTAGTTGTATGCATTCCTGGTATTAATTACTTTAAACTAATTCTATCCTCTTTCAAGTAACCACAAAGAGTTTTGATATCCGAAAGTTTCCGAGTAAGTTGCCTCCCAGTTGCAGTGAAACGTAAGCCTTTGTACATCTTTTCATAGGATAGTTTGTTAAGTGGGTTTAATACCGCTAAAAGTATCGCTATTAACAATGCACCGACGCGGGAATTTGAATTTGGTACGCATTTTATAACGCTGTTTTTGTTACAGTTGTTAAATACACCAATATCCAGTTTTTTAGACATTGTTAGGGTGTAGTTTATAAAATCTAACATACGTTCAAGTTTGGGGTTTGTTTCATCGGTATCTAACGCGTCACAATCGAGAATAGGGTGACAGTTGTAAGTAATAAGGGTCACTGAATGTTTGGCGCCATTTGGCGTATTAAGATTGATAACCTTTGACACGTAAAGTTCACTACCGATTTCTTTCGAGGATTTAATGTAAAAATGATTTAAATCTGGGTATGATTTTAATATAAACGTTGCGTTTAAATTGTTCATAAAACCGAGACACAATGATAGGCCTAATTCACTTTGTAAGATTGTTTTGGCATTCTCTAAAAGTTTTGAAAGTTCGTTTAGGCTTAAATCGTGCAGTAAAAATATTGCGTTTATCTTGGACTCTAATCTTATTGTATTAGTTTTACAAATGCAAAAAAGCACACCATCAATGTCTGTATTATTATTTTGTTCGAGAAAATGTTTTGGTATAAATATATCTGTGTGAAAATTTGTACTTTCCTGAATATCCGTGGCTATTTTAGTGTTTAACATTTTCTTTCGTTGCAACATGGCGTCGTGTAAAACGAATTTGCCGCCAAAACCTTAACCAAGGCTTAGGAAAGACCCCAGTTTATTATTATTAATCAGAAATACACGCGAACTCCACAAATCACAACTAAACTGAAGCCAATCTAAGTAAAAACTGATGAACTAACAGACGACAGAGCAGACAGATTCGACCAAACGCAATTGACGTTTTTTTCCCACTACCTATAGAGTGAGCCTCCACTCCAGTCACAATGTTAGCTACCCTCCTTGGTATCGTGGATTTAAGCATAGATTATAGATGGCATACTATATACAAGAACGGCTCGGAGGCACGAGTTACACGTGACTACTGACGACACAAACGCAAGGCGAACCGCGGACGAAGGAGTGGAATCTCAACTTCTCTCGAAAAGGAGACGAGGATGAAGTGAATTTAAAGGTAAACACCATTAAATTTTCTCTTAATTATTGTGAAAATGGTAAAAATAAATCCATAAGATGTTAGTCTAACTTATTTTAAAAAATTTATTGAAAAACTTGCAAATATAAATTAGTTATTACAAATTTAAGTTAAGCCTTGGTTAAGAGCGAAGGAACACGGGAAGCATAGACATATAATCTTATATACGCTCTTTATACGTCTATGGTTTGTAGTTTTTTTTTTTAAAAAATAGCGGAAATCGCGTGGTTGTTGTATTTGTATATTTTAAATTGAAATGAATTTTATGATTAGATAATATCATTGCCAACTAAATTTTGTCGTTTCATACAATCTCCCTTATGAAATTAAGCATCCGTTATGTCTTTCTGTAGATGTTTAGTACTTTTGACATTTGTTAGACCTAGAGTCACTGTGTGAACTTGTTTTTGTTACGTTACGATTCCTAGAAATTTGAGAGGTCAGTTTCGTAATTGGCAATTAATTCAGTGAAATCATAGAAGAAGCCATAGTAATAGCTAGCCATTAATAAAAAAAAATAATAAATATAATCTAGTTCCTTGTTGAATATGAAAGGAAAATTTCTTAGTATCAGTGTTGAGGCAGAATTACATTACATTTATGTGACGGTGGTTTACCAATCCAATGAGGACTGAGGAGATATTAATGAAATACTGTTAATGAAGACAGAGACTCTTAAATTATTCTCTAACCATTTATTCTCATTTTAATTAACTTAATTTCAATTCCTCTTGCTATTGGGTGGTTTTTTTAAAAAAAAAACAAATAGATTTTTGTAACCTTCTAAGCCACTTAATGATTAAATACATTCAAGAAGTGATATCTAGTTTATTAGGGAGAAGGTATAAGATGCCTTAGTAATATTCTCGGGCGCCATAGTCCTGCAGTCCCCCTTTCAAAATACAAGGGGGGGGGACGTAAAAGGAGGCCCCCGGCTTATTTCGCGGCCTCTCCTCAGTCGGAGGAAAATACTTGTAATTTTTTATCTCATTCGCGTCGCGCTGACGTGCACTAGTTTTCAAGAACCAATGAGATGCTGGCTGGTTGTAATTTAGAGGCGGCGGGGATTAACAGTCCGGACAGGCTACATTACGTTTGGACTGGAGATAAAGAGCTAGATTATAAATGTGGAGGCGAATTTATACCTTCTCCCTAGTAAACTAGATATCACTTCTTGATACATTAGGGTTTCATAAAATTCTTTTAGTGTTTTTGAGATCAGTTTAAAAAAACAAACGTTAACTTAACTGGTTGACTCAAATTCTCATTCCAATTTTCAGACCAAAAAAAAAAAAAAAAAATTCAACTTAACAAAAAAAAATGTAATTGCTTAATTGCGCTGCTAATTGCGGTAAATTAAACTCGTAATTAAAAGGACTGTTAATGGATAAATATGCCTCGGTCTTCGCTTCAAACACTTCTCTTTTGGGACTGTCTTCTTTCCCTATTTACTGTGTATTTACTCGCGCAATCATCGGAAAAAGTTGTGTCTCGGAATGTAACTTTCCTGTCATATCATAATGTTCTTGGTGAAAATGTGCGGTATAAACTTGAGGCTATTACTTCGGTTAACCAAGAATGTGTTTTTAACTTGGCTAATCATCTCAAGAATGAATCTCTGGGTCCATACAGCTTCCGGGTGAGTGAAAAATAAATTTTGTTTTTGGGGTTACGTTTTTTGCTTAAATTGGTGTTTTTATTTATGACCAAGGCTTAGTTTTTATGACAGTTGTTTAGTTTTTAGTTTTTACGGACCCATGCTTAGTTTTTACGGACGCATGCTTAGTTTTTACGGACCCATGCTTAGTTTTTACGAACCCCTGCTTAATTTTTACGGACCCCTGCTTAGTTTTTACGGACGCATGCTTAATTTTTACGGGCCCCTGCTTAGTTTTTACGAACCCATGCTTAGTTTTTACGGAGCCCCTGCTTAGTTTTTACGGAGCCCCTGCTTAGTTTTTACGGAGCCCCTGCTTAGTTTTTACGGACCCCTGCTTAGTTTTTACGGACCCCTGCTTAATTTTTACGGACCCCAGCTTAATTTTTACGGACCCCTGCTTAATTTTTACGGACCCCTGCTTAATTTTTACGGACCCCTGCTTAATTTTTACGGACCGCTGCTTAATTTTTACGGACCCCTGCTTAATTTTTACGGACCCCTGCTTAATTTTTACGGACCCCTGCTTAGTTTTTACGACCATTGCTTAGTTTTTATGACCATAAAAAGCATTTGAGTGTTAGAGTAACATATTTATGTTAACCATAATTTGGTCACGTTCTTGTGGCTCAATGACATCATGGGGTTCAGTCAAGAAGTAATATCTAGTTTATTAGGGAGTAGGTATAAGATGCCTAAGTATTCGCGCGCCATACTCCCAATCCCCCATTCAAAATACATAGGGGGGACGTAAATGGAGGCCCCGGGCTATTTCGCCAGCCTCTCCTCAGTCGGAAAATACGTAATTTTCGTCATTCACGTCGCGCTGACGTTAGCTTTCAAGAACCAATGAGATGCTGGCTGGTTGTAATTTAAAGGCGGCGGGGATTAACAGTCCGGACAGGCTACGTCTTTTGGACTGAAGATAAAGCTAGATTATAAATGTGCAGGCGAATTTATACCATCTCCCTAATAAACTAGATATCGCTTCTTGGTTCAGTATACAATCTTTTGTGCTCAATTTATTAGTTCTGGTTGACCTTTGAACCCTACTGTTTTTTTTTTGTTTTTTTTTCATACTTAAGCCCTTCTAAACTTTTAATTATCTTTCGATTTATGACCTTCAAAGCTTCTAGATTCCCCTTTAATAACCGTCTTGCTTACGTTTATGACCGTCCTTTACCTTAATAATTTGACCCTTAATATTCTGGGGTCAATTTTAGCCACAAATCAACCATACTTTGTTAATCGAAAAATATAAATTAGAAAGTTACAACGTTAAAGCAATTTGCATTCGTGTAAGTTAGACAAAACAATTAAAAGGCACAAAGTTCTTCTAGAATTAATTTTAACAAAACATAATAATAGGTGACTCCGTTTAAAGACAATTGTACCGAATGTCACAATTTGACACAAATTTTAGGCAATATTGAAATAAATCCATACGGTACGTCATTTATACCTGACTACCTAGCTTTCTATTTTCATTCTGATATCAGTCAATTATTCCAAAAGGTGATTCCGACTGCCTAAATTTTAATATGTCTTGTGGATTTCGGCCCCAAGATTACAATGAGTGAGTTAATTAATTTTGCTATCATAGTTGGCTGCTTTTCATGGCTTATTTGCATAAATTGGATTTTATTCAACACTACTACGTAATTTGTTTAAAATACCATCATAATCGGTGTCACGGGACCGTTAGCTTTAATTTGAGTGGTCACATGACATATTTTGAATCAAAATTAAAGTAGCGCTTCTCATATGAGATACCGCTAATTTCTTATTTGCATAAATATGATTTTACTCAATACTGCTACGTAATTGGTTTAAAATACCATCATAATCGGTGTCACGGGATCGTTAGCTTTAATTTGAGTGGTCACATGACACACTTTCAATCAAAATTAAAATAGCGCTTCGAAAGGCTCGCCGCCGCATGTTTAGCGATTTTTAATTTTCATTATAACGCGTTACTAAGCCTATTTTAGTTTGAATTGCATGTTTTTTTAGATCTTCCAAAAGTTGGAACCTTCTCTTAACATGCTCTATTTTGAATTCACACGATAAATGTTTGGACTATTACAAATTCGAAGTGACATTGAAAAAAAAAGGTGGTCCAAGCGAAAGTTGTACAAATTTTACCCCAGATTCCTCCGAAAACCCAAAAAATGAACTTATAACAGGCGTATGTTACATTATTAAAATATTTCCTCTTATAATTTCTACGTTAATTTATTTCTGTCAAATGAATTTACAAAAATCAATTGCAGAGTAAATTCAATTATTCATTTAAAAATTTAAAATCAGGGTTTTATTGCGCTACTGTAAGTGTTTAAATTAAAATATTTTAATTATCTATCATTAAATTTTAATCATGGATAATTAAAATTAATTCAGATATATTTTCAAAACGAAATTTGCTATTCTGATAGTACAATATGCAAATATAAAACTGAAGTTTTTACCATAAACGGTTAGTTTTATTTTAATTAATTTATTTATTTTGACTTCATGTCATTATAAAATTTCTAATTAAATTTAGATTCAATACCAAAATATTATCCGTCATTTATCGTCACTGAAAGTAATTTTAATTGGATTAGTGCCTTAATTAGCGCCCTAATATTTACCGGTTTAATCATATATTTAATTTGGAGATATAAAATTTCTAATAATAATCGCAATTTGAGATTGACATTACCAGAATTTTCAGAATCAGTTCTATATAACTCGGAAACTAACAAAGGTATATGCCTTATCAGGAATACATACAGCTACTGGGAATCATTGCGTATCCAATTTTAATTTCTCAACGTATCTAGGGGCGGGCTTTGAGGGAGGAGCTAAGCTAGACTAATCATTATGTATGAGGAATTTTACCCATAGAAAATTAATAATCTATATGGGAATTGTTTTACACAATAATTCCTATTAGCTGTATCATAAGTTTATAAGTGATATGTTCCGTTCCATAAGTATGAATGGCACTACCAACACAAGTTCGTAATGCTACTGAGATGGACTTACAGTTCTCGAGATAACTAGTTCGAGAAGGAGAACGACAATTAAGCGAGTCAATTGAATTCCTACCTGCTACACTCGGTTGGTGGTGGTTAATTAATTTTGCATGCAGGACCAAGTTCCATCTAGGTTCTATTTAGTCTGAACTTACCAAACCCAAATTTTACAGCAGCGCCCCAGTCACCAGGCGTATGTCGCTTTACCCTGAATCTATGACCTACTTCAATCACTTCAAAATTACAAGCTCCAGTTTGTCATGACCAGAATTTACAAACTTATGGATGGAACATATCTTATTGATTGATTGTCTTAATGACAACCACTAAAATTAGATTAACATTACAGTATCTACATTTGCTAGTACAAATTGTAAACGAGAAGTAACCATAATTTATACACAAGAAACACCTGAAATTCTAGACAGCATCGTTGCCTTAGTCAAATTTCTCAACGTTTGTTGCGAGAATGTCATATTTCGTTTAGACTGCGAACAGTTTGAGTTGGTTAGGCGAAATCCACACGCTTGGTACAAACGTGGTGATTTATTTCTTATTGTTGAAACAGCCGGAGCTGTTTTACGTGAACTGGCGTTTTCAGATAACAAGGTAGTCAAATTTCCTACGTCATAGCCCTGTAATAGTCTCCATAAGTATGGGACTGCCGTAAAGGCCTAATATGTGCCATTGCGAGGGGAGGAGCTACGTGATTTGACGTCAATTGAAAGTATTCGCTATGGGGAGAGGATTTAAAATTCGTGGGATTAATTTACACTGCGGGTCGATTGCACGCACGGTTAAAGCTGAAATACCACCAATATGGCTGCCAAAAAAAACTGCAGTAAGCTATCTATATTGCTAATGTAAATTGTATTGCCAAAGTTGACAACTTCGAATATATTCGCTTGAACTGAACTGAGATAAGATATAAGGGGTGTGACGTCACTACTGTAGCCCTAGTATCTCTCTATTTTCTAGAAAATCTTTAGAGACTTCTGCGCCCTCTGTGTTTAAAAGTTTATAATAAACTAGAACAGATTGAAAAGCTCAGATTTATATTTATATTTTGTCCTTGATCGAGTTTGCTTGCGGTAACGCAACAGATCAAACTAGGCTATGGTGCCTGTTTGCGGAAAATGCAACACCAGATGACGCCACTGTAGAGTCCCCTCTACAATTTACAAAGGTCCTTATACCCCATACTTATCCGGGTTATTATGGGGTTATGATTATTTCTCAATATCGGCTTACAATTTTTATTTCAAAAAATATTTTCTTGTACGCAGAAAATTTCTCACTTTGAGGAGGACGCTTTGGACCCCTATTTTTTACACAATTTCCTTCGAATTGTTGATAATCTTGATTTGTCAAAACATATTGTCGTTCATTTTTCGTTCACACCCAGTAATGTCCAATTTTACGCCATACCCCATTGTAAGAGATTCAAAATAGTACAACACTTGCCTCTGTTATGTCATTTTTTAAGCTACGGTGAGGATTTGTTGCCCATAACGGAGCATTTAGAGGATTTTAGTCGTAAATGGGAACAAAGCCCAGAGTACAAAAATTTAATTTTAGCTGTTCAACGAGCTACGGATTTAATTAGCAATAATCCAGATTATTTTAATGATGTTTTCATTGTAAGGAATTAATTAGGTTTTTTATTAATTTTATGGTACCCGAGTTTTTAAATGGGTTAAGGAAAAGGTACGGGAGTTTTTAAATGGGTTAAGGAAAAGGTACGGGAGTTTTTAAATGGGTTAAGGAAAAAGTCCGTGAGTTTTTAAATGGGTTAAGGAAAAAGTCCGTGAGTTTTTAAATGGGTTAAGGAAAAAGTCCGTGAGTTTTTAAATGGGTTAAGGAAAAAGTCCGTGAGTTTTTAAATGGGTTAAGGAAAAAGTCCGTGAGTTTTTAAATGGGTCAAGGAAAAAGTCCGTGAGTTTTTAAATGGGTCAAGGAAAAAGTCCGTGAGTTTTTAAATGGGTTAAGGAAAAAGTCCGTGAGTTTTTAAATGGGTCAAGGTAAAAGTCCGTGAGTTTTTAAATGGGTCAAGGAAAAAGTCCGTGAGTTTTTAAATGGGTTAAGGAAAAAGTCCGTGAGTTTTTAAATGGGTTAAGGAAAAAGTCCGTGAGTTTTTTAAATGGGTTAAGGAAAATTGAGGAAAGTTTAATATGGTCAGTAAAATTGTTGAACATCTTTTTAAGTTTTTAAAATATTCCAATTTTAAGAGATTTTTGGGTCCAAGCTTTAATTTTACAATGAAATTTGAAAGTCAATATTTTTGAGTCATATTTTTTTCTAAATAATGTACAAATATTTTTATTAAATAAACAAACTACTTATATACAACAACAATTCAACTTTTGGAAGAAAATAAAAATAATTATGCACCTAACTATATATTTACAACAGAGTAAATTTTAAAATAAAATCATTTTTACAAGCACATATAGTATTGGCATTCCATAATATTTTCGCATTAATACAACAGAAAGCTGCCAGTACTCGATAGAGTTTAAATTTTTTTAAACACTAACAAATACCGTAGCTATAAAATTTCAAATCGGTTTAAAAATTAATTTTCGAAATAGATTTGGTCATCATCGTCTATTTAAATGTGATTATAATAAAAATAATCGGAAACGAGTTCAAATTTGTTCCAAAACAATTGTAGTTCAACTATTTGAACTATTCGACGATTTTACTACGTGTAATTTTAAACCACATTCAAAGTATGGCGAAGTTGGTGGTAGTCAGGTTCTCTCAGTTGTAAGTAATTTTGAAAACTTAATTAATTAAACTATAAAGCCCTGATTAACATCGTAATTAGTTTAATAATTAATTACCTAATTAATTTAATTATGTAGGAAAATGCGCAATTTATGTTTAAAACTTACTTAACACCAGGTTATTACTGTTATCACGTAAGAATGCGATTTAACTTCAAAAAATAAAAAAATATTCATTGCGTTATCGCAAAATTGATTAGAAATTTTAATTCAGGTACAAACACTTGGTTGCAATAGTGATTGCGGTTTTTTTTCCAAAGTTTATCATCTCAGAGGTATTTAGTATACAAATGAATGTTCTATTTTTCAAAATGGGGGGTGTTTTATTTATATCTGGAAATTTTATTGTAATTTAGAGGATATGTTGGTTCCATTAAAATTATTACCACAACCGCGACCCAAAATGGAATCTACGCAAATTGCGTATATTGCTTGCTCTGTTATTAGCGGCGTTTTTGTTGTGGGTTTAATAATTGGACTAATTATAAGACGAAGACTAAGAAACGCGCCATCAGGTAAATCAATCGGATTTCACAAAGAAATTATTATATCAGGGATAGATTTAATTTTAGAAGCAGGAATGGAGAACAGAGTGATTAATATCTGGGCGCGCGCGTCAAATCCCGGACGGACCCCTTCCACGGGACGGAGGAGGTGGGGGTATGAAAGAAGAGACGGGAGGGTCATAGCGACAGAGGTAAAAAGGAATTACGTCATATTTTTCGCCGTCCCCGTCAGCAACGTCATCAAAACGTAGTTTAAGTGAGTGGGACAATAAGATAATTTAAACTTTTCGTTACATTACGTGTTGGAGGCAGGGACTTTATACTATACTGGGTGGTCTATGAGTCGGAAAAACTGAAGTAAATACTAACCGTTAGACTCCATTCCTACTTCTAAAATTAAATCTATCCCTGATTGGACCGAAATATATCATAAAAATTTATATTTTCATATTAAAATTAAACCAATATTTCAGATTTACATCTCCAAATAAAAATATTTTCATTCCATTAAACGAAGTTATACTTGAAGGTACAATATACTACAAAACCCATAGCTTATTAATTATAATTTTAAACTAATTAATTTAATTGGTAATTAACATAAATCGATATTAACAGACAAACCCTTGAAGAGAAGGGAAATAACAATCCTCTATACGCAAGAAACTCCCGAAATTTTGAACTGTATCTCGAAACTTGTAGAATTCTTACGAAAATGTTGCGATGTAGTAATTAGATTTGATATGGATGATGAAGTTAATGTGCGCAAGAATCCAGTGGCCTGGTATGGTCGAGGAGATGTGTTCATTTTGGTTGAAACTGAAGGCGCTGTTTACAGAGAACAGTGTTGCCTCGATGGAAAGGTTTGTTGTCTATTTTGAAATACATTTCAAAGGCATATTGAATATAACCAAGAAGTGATATCTAGTTTATTAGGGAGAAGGTATAAGATGCCTAAGTAATCGCGCGCGCCATAGTCCCAGTCCCCCTTTCAAAATACAAGGGGGGGGGACGTAAAACGAGGCCGGGCTATTTCGCGGCTCTCCTCAGTCGGAAAATACAAGTAATTTTCGTTATCATTCGCGCGTCGCGTTGACGTGCACGAGTTTTCAAGAACCAATGAGATGCTGCAGCTGGTTGTAATTTAGAGGCGGAGGCGGGGATTAACTCCGGACAGGCTACGTCTACGTTTGGACTGGAGATAAAGAGCTAGATTATAAATGTGCAGGCGAATTTATACCTTCTCTAGTAAACTAGATATCGCTTCTTGATATACTTAAGAAACTAAGCGAGGCCTTGAATAGTGTATCCCCAATATGGTTTTCGACGTACACCACTTGAACCCTATAAGTATTTACTTGAAGGAGAGAGTTATGGAGTGGTAATCCCCATACCTATAACGTTGCCTCTACGAACTTTCTTTGAAAAACCACTCCCGGTGTTATTACTCCATATATGGGGAGAAAAACCCCTGGAAAATTCAGGGAAATCGGTTTTCCAAAAGTTAATGAACCCTGGCCGATTTTTGAAAAGTGGTGTACCTACCTATGCAATATTTAAATAAAAATAAAATTCAATGTATTTTCCAGGAAATTCATCACGTTAACGAAGATTCCCTGGACTCTTATTTCATCCACAGTTTTATGAGAATCATAAATAACCCAATTCAATTATTGATTATTCAAATATGTCGTTCTTCGATTTTCTTACACTCCCAAGAGAGTTTCTTTAAGACTGTGGCTTTAAGTAAACGTTACGTCATATCTCAACATTTGGCACATTTGTGTCATTTTTTAACTTATGGTAAAGATCTGACCCCCACAACCGAAAATTTGTTGAAATTTTTAACAAATGGGAAAATACCTTAGAGTATTCGAATCTCGATATTGCAATTAAAAACGCGAAGTATTTTGTTCACGCCAATCCTGATTACGTTACACAAGTGTTTAAAAGTCGTAATTAAGTTAAGTTAATTAGTTCCTAAGTTTAAGTTTTTTTTTTTTTTTGAATCTCAGATATGATTTAGAATTATTTAGGCATGTGCGAGTGCTCGAAAAGGTTCGAGTACTCGATCGAGCTTCGAGCCGAGTACTCGGCTCGAAGCTCGATAAGCGATTTTTGAAAAGCTCGATAAGTTTTCGAGCCTTGGCCCAAAGCTCGATTAAAGCTCGATAGCCAAAATTGAGTTCCCAACCATCTCTCAAAACCCTGGATGCGCGAAATCCTACTTTTTCGATCTGCGCAGGGGTTTAAGTAAGCTTAATTCTTATTTGCTCTTGAAATGGTGTGACACAGAAGCAGTTCTAAGACGACTTTTGATTGGATCTTTAGTTTGAGACGTAGCATGCATGAAGCACGTGAAATTATTTCATCATCCTACGTTAGCCGCGTTGTTTTGTGGGAGGAAATAGGCGATTTGCCATTCGGTGGTAGAAAGTCCTTTGTTTTGGTGAAGCTTCAGGGATAATGGGAAGTTTGGTCGGTTTGTAGAATTTATTTTAAATTAGAATTAAAAGTTAGTATAAAATAGAATTCTAAACTAGTATAAAATAGAATTCTAAACTAGAATAAAATAGAATTCTAAACTAGTATAAACAGAATTCAAAACTAGTATAAAACAATTTAAAACTCACTAAAAAGTTAAAGATACCAGATAATCAGAGACTAACAAACATTAAAGCTTCTGATATGGAAGCCAGCGAAGAAGATAGTCGGGATATTAGCATAGATGATAGTCAAGATGTTAGCCTAGATAGTCAAGAGGATCCAACTTTCGAAATAGTCAAGAACTAATTCAAAATAGTGATCAAGACAATGAAGACCAAATTTTGAATCAAGAACCAGGCACTAAGCAGCCCCGTAAAAGCAAAATATGGGATTATTTCGACTGTGTCAAAGATGGGTTTGCAAAGCTCGATGAGGCTCGAAAGCTCGATAAGGCTCGAAACCCGATTTTGACTAAACCTGAAAGCTCGAGAGCTCGATAAGAAAATCAAAGCTCGGCTCGAAGCTCGATAGAAAAAATTTTCAAGGCTCGAGCTCGGCTCGAAACTGAAAATTCAGGGCTCGCACACCCTAGAATATTTTCATTTGTATATAAATTGTTTTATTAATTGGGGCATTTTTTTAAATGGCTGCGAAATGGAACGGAGTTGCCAGGAATACCTGGAAGAGTCCAGGAATTTTATTTTTTATATAAAATTCTGGAAAATTCCACGATTTTTTTTAATTTTGGAAAATTCCAGGTTTTTTTAATTTTGGAAAATTCCAGGTTTTTTTAATTCTGGAAAATTTCAGGATTTTTTTAATTTTGAAAATTTCAGGATTTTTTTAATTTTGGAAAATTTCATTTTTTTTTTTGGAAATTTCAGGATTTTTTTAATTTTGGAAAATTTCAGGATTTTTTTAATTTTGGAAAATTTCAGGATTTTTTTAATTTTGGAAAATTCTAGGATTTTTTAATTCTGGAATTTTATTTTTTACATAAAATTCTGGAAAGTCAAGGAAAATTCCTTGAGTTTGAAAGTGGGGAAATTTAAGGTTTATGAGGTTAAAAAACTAAAAATATTCCAGAATTCATGGGAAAATCATGGAGTTTTTACAGAGTTCAAAGTAAGTGATCTAATTGTAAATAAATCATATTAAAGTCAGAGAAAACACAATATAGATTAAGATTAATAACGAAAGTTAAAGTAGTCTAAAAGTCATGGAAAAATCATGGAGTTTTTCTTAGAATTTAAATAACATGATTTTTTTATATGTTGAAATTTGTTTATATATTCATAATATGATCTGGTAAACCGCACGTAGATTATATGTGAACTATAAAATTCAAATAATCCAAAAGTCAATGAAAATCCAGTGAGATTGATATGATAACTACCTCAAAATTCACGCATAATTTGACAAAGCTCTTAGCAACTCGT
>JAEQBA010000625.1:0-38380 GCA_019434445.1 Phalangium opilio
GGAATATTTAATTGAATTATTGTCGATTATTTTGATTCGGGAATTCGATTTGTTGATTTACATTAGCTATAGTAGCAAAGGAGACCGGAGTTACACGTTTGAACTAACCTAACTAAATTGAATGAACAAAAGACTTAAAAGGTTTCACAAGTTACTTGCCGTGGGTAAAAAAAACTGTTTAACTCGCCCATTTGCGTAACTGTTAAAATTTAACAAAAAAAATCTTTTTCATTAATTTGAATGGAAATTTTCCACTAATTAAATTTGAAAGCTTCCTTTTTACACGACGTTGGCGGCGGCGGCGTACTATCGATCTTTTTATGATAAATCGTCAAGTTAATCGATTTCTATGAACCGTTTTATGTGTTTAAAACTTTTAAACATAATCTAAAGCTATTCAACGAATTGGAAAAAGTGAAAATCGACATAATCTATCATTCTAATTTCGAGATAAAATGTTATAGAAAATATTTATATATATATTGGGAGGTTCGTTTGAAAATTGCGTGATTTCCCGAACACTAATGAAAAAAAAAAATCAAAAATGATGAATTGGATTAAATCTAGGTAAATTAAAAAGTATATGGGTATATAAGAAAAAAACTTTATGGGTCATAAGAGCATATACACTTTTTTTTTAATTTCATCCTTGGATTGATGAAAATTATTAGTTTATAGTTTTTCGAAACTATCATAAAAAATATAATGGAATTTTTTAATAATTCATTATTATTTACTAATTCGAAAAAAAAAATCGTTTATGAATCTATATAATTTATAATTTCTCTCTTTTGTTCCAAGAAAATAGATGATACCAAGGAAAAGAGAAGGCCAACTTGGACTAACTAATCATAAGGAGGTTTATCTTATTAACTATAATACAAGAATATTGAAAGAATTTATTCGAAGAGAGCTTATGATGTATTTATAATTATTTAATACTATAATATATAATAATTTCCCCATACTATACCACGAAAACCTCTTTTAGTTTTTTACACCAAGAAGGCCGAAGTTTAAGGCATCGGTGTTTTGGGTCATTTGCGGAATAATCTTCAAGTAGAAGTAGGTCCTCACGAAATTTCATAATTTCAATCATTATTTTAATTTTAAATAATTTATTTTTATGTATTTTTTTTTATGGGATGGCTCTATCCATTATGATTTTCCCATGGAAGGCATCGAGCTTGTTTCCAATGTTTACGACTTGATAATAATATGACTAGCTTGCCTGATTAACTTCACGTTTTAGTATAAAACTAATTAACTAAAATGGTTTTCTTCTCTTCCTAAAGCTCCCGGTAGCGCGTACCACTTAATATTGACTTGATGAGTTGGGAAAGAACTTAAAAAGTATATTTAAAAATAACGCCCCCGCACCTCTAGTCTATCAGTGGCTTGGTTCACTCTCGAATAAGTTGTTCTTTCAATGGTGAATTTCGTTGTAAACCAAGACGCTCAAGGAGTGTTGCTAATGATTAACGTAGACGCGGCTACTTGAAGAATTACCCTTTGTTTAAAACATGGATGGATATATTTTTTATTTTAAATTATAATTTGCTTAATTTTTTAATCGTAATTAATGAATTTAAATTCGTGCCTCGTACTTAAATAAGGTCATTTTTTTTATTAGTACGTTGTGAAATATATAAAAGATCTTAACGCTATAAGCTCATATTTTAATATTTGGGTTCACTTTTTCGCTCAGAGTGTACTTCTAATTAAATACTTCTGGTAATAGAAGATCATTGTTTTATGCGGGTTAGAGTTAGTTATTTACGGTGGGTGGCAACCGTTTAAACCTACTGTGTTTCTAAGATTAAATTGGTCTCAATTTAAATATAACTAGACCTAAAGCGAAAATATAAGCAGGAAAGAATATTTATTTTCGTCGTTAGAATGCTAATTTTAATATTTTCGAAACAATTTGCGTATCATGAATAATTCTAATTTTGGATAATAACATCAGATAAGAGTATTATTATTTTCAAATAAAGTTAGATATCAGATTAAATAATTAATTTGGCTTATATAGTTGTCTTTTACTTCGCAGAACAAAAGTTCATTTCTCTCTAATCAAGCAGCCCATTAAAACCCTTAAAAATCCCTTCGATTCCAAGATTTAAAAACCCTTGAAATCTCATCTATGCTAAGCCTTAAAAACCCTTGAAATCTAATCTATGATAAGATTTGAAAATATCAAATCTCTTCGAAAAACAACCCTTAAACATCCCTCAAATCTCTCCGAAAAACAACCCTTAAACATCCCTCAAATCTCTCCGAAAAACAACCCTTAAACATCCCTCAAATCTCTTCGAAAAACAACCCTTAAACATCCCTCAAATCTCTTCGAAAAACAACCCTTAAACATCCCTCAAATCTCTTCGAAAAACAACCCTTAAACATCCCTCAAATCTCTTCGAAAAACAACCCTTAAACATCCCTCAAATCTCTTCGAAAAACAACCCTTAAACATCCCTCAAATCTCTTCGAAAAACAACCCTTAAACATCCCTCAAATCTCTTCGAAAAACAACCCTTAAACATCCCTCAAATCTCTTCGAAAAACAACCGTTAAACATCCCTCAAATCTCTTCGAAAAACAACCGTTAAACATCCCTCAAATCTCTTCGAAAAACAACCCTTAAACATCCCTCAAATCTCTTCGAAAAAACAACCCTTAAACATCCCTCAAATCTCTTCGAAAAACAACCCTTAAACATCCCTCAAATCTCTTCGAAAAACAACCCTTAAACATCCCTCAAATCTCTTCGAAAAACAACCCTTAAACATCCCTCAAATCTCTTCGAAAAACAACCCTTAAACATCCCTCAAATCTCTTCGAAAAACAACCGTTAAACATCCCTCAAATCTCTTCGAAAAACAACCCTTAAACATCCCTCAAATCTCTTCGAAAAAACAACCCTTAAACATCCCTCAAATCTCTTCGAAAAAACAACCCTTAAACATCCCTCAAATCTCTTCGAAAAAACAACCCTTAAACATCCCTCAAATCTCTTCGAAAAAAACAACCCTTAAAACCCCTTAAATCCCTCGAAAACTTCCTGGAACCCATAAATCTCGAAAATAAACAATATTTTTCACGAATAAGACACAAATAAGTTAATAAGAAAACTAACGCAAACATACCCCTATATTAGAATTCCAACTACACTAAAATCTACAAAAAAAAAAAAATATCACGACATCTCATAGTTGGCCAACTACATTACGTTGGTACTACGATGACTTTGATGAATCGCTATATCGTGTGTAACACCATAGGGAAATAATATATTTAGAAAACCTTTTCTTTAATAACAATGTTCAGCTGGGGAGAATTTTGTACACCTTATAAAAATGGGCAAAACTAATTTTTTTCCCGCCATAGAAACCACAACAAGAGTTCTCGCCAGTAGTTGAGTAATGGGTTAGTACTCTAACTTTCCAAGTTCTTTGCAATTAAAATATATCTTTAAACATGAATTCATTCAATTAACCCACGAAAGAATTAATCGACATTAATGCAACACAAGAATGCGTTTAATATACCCTATTCAAAAATAGGGTGTAAAATAGAGAGATTGACCAAGAGCATTGGACTGGAGACTTTGAAGCCCTATCTAAAGATTCACATACCAGTCAATGTTCCGTCTTAACCCTAAAATAAAGCAGACGACACGCCCCCCCCCTTATCAAAAGGCTCTATAAAATAGTGAAATCTTTAACTTTATTGGCTACTAGTCTAAGATCCTAAAATACAAAAACAGTTTGCCAGTAATTCAACTTGCAAAAATTCATTATAAAAATAAATAAATTCATGTTTAGGTTTTTTTGTAGTTTGGTAATCGTATGGGTATTCCAGTGTTATTCAAATTTAGCTTAAACTAATTTTTTATACGCGTTAATAAAAGGACACATTTTCTAACGGGACAAAGAAACGGGATAGTCGCCCCTCTAAAAAAAGGAACCGAATATATATATATATTTTTTTTGTAAAGCCGTTACTCATTGCGAAAAACGTAAGGCGCGACCCTGAATCTTTTATTTAGTAAAAATGTTTGGAACGCTATTTAAAAATATGGTTTTCTTTTTTTTTTTTTTTACGATTTCTTTTTTTAAGTTTCAAATCTTTAAAAATACAAAACTGTACTCGGTTGATTCGTATCGTAGGAGGCAACCTTAAGTGACGATGATAATAATAATAGTTCTAGAAAAAAATCACCCGTCGCTTTTTTTACACGTTTTCAAAAGGTAAGAGAACGGGTTTTAATAGTAAAAATTATGGATTTGTAAAAAAGGTTAGGATAAGGGTACGGAGGAAAATATACGCGCGCGTTTGTGGGGGTTTTTATATTTTGTGTTTGTATAATATTTCGAACATTCAAATTTGTTTTTTTTTAATCGTTGTATTTGGAGGTATATTGAACCCTGTACTGTTATTGTACAGGGTGGAACAGACCAGATGAACACTTATTTTGATATCAGATCAGTCATTTTTAATTCTAGCTTGCAAAGACAAGTGTCATACTCGGGGTCAAAGGTTAGACATTTTTCATACCAATTACTTTTCCGTACTTAGTACAGCACCAAATTACTCAAATTCAAGTATTCGTCTGATCTGTTCCACCGTGTATATCCATATTTCAAGTTAAGAAGCATTTTCCTAATATTATATTAAATAAAGTTTGAATAAATTAAAAATAACTTTTGTCGTATGGTCATTATTTTAAAATTGGATATAAAAATAATTATAGACTGCTGAATGAATCTAACTTAAATGTTCCAGATAGATTTAAAGCAATTGCCAAAAATAAAATGTTGAAATAATATATACACAAGTTAGTTTACACCCAAACAAACGCTTTTCAATTTACAATAAATTCCCAAAATATGGCAGCGAACAAGTTTAAAATATTACAATATATCTATTCTAGTGTCAATGTTTCTAGGCCAATCAAAACAATTATTCCCATTTTTAAAGGTAACATATTGTCCCTTAAAAAGACCAAGGCTTAGGTGAGTCCTCAATTCCGAATGTATAAAAAATCAAATCGTATTGTTACTAATAAACCCAGTTCGCTCCCTAAAATCCATTAATCGACTAGCACGCGTCTCTTTCAAAAACGGAGTTAGTCCGAACAATATTTGCCAAATTCATTTTGCGAAGTAATTTTTCAACTTCAAAATTCCCGAAAACAATACAAGATATATAAATTTAGATTATAATCTAGAGATGTAAAATAATAACAATAAAGAAATAAGGAGTGGTATCGCCATGTATGAATTACTACAATTCTACCATCTCGCTTCAATATTAAAAAAATTCCGAAAAGTAACTTTAAGTAATCAAATAAAAACCATGTTTTTTCTATGGGCAGCTAACCCTAAAATCTGTGGAAGGGTGTGGGTTATTATGATCTTCTCTAGAAGGGCCTACCGGTATTCTAGAATAGGGTTACTAAAGCTGAAATGTGAATTCGTGCTAGGGTAGTGCAGGGACGTCCTTTTAGTGGAAAATACGGATAAAAATGCACTTGGGTAATAACTTTCACGCCATGGAAACTCTAAAATATTGTTAGCAGAACTGAATACATTCACGATTCTCGTTCTATAGGTATAAAACACGGAGATATTTTGGACTTGGGTCATCAGAAAGCGGCGGTATATCTCATCTTTATCTTGGTGGTATTAATGTATTTTGACGTACGTTACCTGACTGATGGAACTAATTCTTAATGGTAAATGAGGGGGTTGCAAGGTGCGTCAACTCGAAATCTTAACCTTTTCTCCTTAAAAATAAACCCATCCTCGCCGCGCTGAATGTCAGGACAACTAGGTAGCATCCTTCTCGTTTGACCCCATTTAACTCGAGGTTTTTAATTATTTTGGAAGATCTAAACACAACCTATAATCTACACTGGCTTGTCTGCGGCTTACACTTCCGCTATTTCTAAAATCTAGGTACTTTTATCGCGTCATCATCTTCTAAGTACTACTTTCGGACTACTTTTCCTCTACTCGATTTAGTACATACTACCCATAAGCGGATGATTATTGAAGCTAACAAGACTGACTACAAGTTTCCGAAACCACTATTAAATTTCCTCGAGTGTCAAGAAAGTCTAAACAATATCGGACACGGTAAATTAACTTATAATTACTCGAAAACAACTGTTTGGTTAGAGAAAAATGTACGGGTTATATGAGTTTTTTTAGGACCCATTGCGTCTTGTGACGCCTAGACCTCAAGGTTTTAAGTAAAGAAAGGTTAAACTAGTATATCGGTCGTGCAATTTCAGTAAGGAACCAGGCATGATCAACTTCAAATTAGCACAAGTTTGATTTCAAAAACATTAGGGAACTGAAACAAATTCGTGATAAGACCCAATACTGTAATATTTTAATTTTTGGGTATGCTTTCAAACAAAACCCAACGTAACCCAATCTAACCTAACCCAACGTAACCCAATCTAATCTAGCCCAACGTAACCCAATCTAATCTAACCCAACGTAACCCAATCTAATCTAACCCAACGTAACCCAATCTAATCTAACCCAACCTAATCTAACCTAACCCAAAGTAACCCAATCTAATCTAACCCAACCTAATCTAACCTAACCCAAAGTAACCCAATCTAACCTAACCCAACCTAACCCAACGTAACCCAATCTAATCTAGCCCAACGTAACCCAATCTAATCTAACCCAACGTAACCCAATCTAATCTAACCCAACGTAACCCAATCTAATCTAACCCAACGTAACCCAATCTAACCTAACCCAAAGTAACCCAATCTAATCTAACCCAACCTAATCTAACCTAACCCAAAGTAACCCAATCTAATCTAACCCAACCTAATCTAACCTAACCCAAAGTAACCTAACCTAACTTATCTTTTGGCGGTGTATTTCGGTAAACTTCAATATCTAGTGAAATAATTATTACCTCGTTTATTGTTAAATCTACAGATAATAAGTATAATTGGCTTCGATACCTCAAGTAAAATGGTACTATACTAGTTATTTTGGTAACTTGATACTATTAATCAGAGGTCGAGAAATGCTATGTTACTCCATCTTGTCTCTTAAGTACATCAAAATTAATCCTAACGTATACCTCATTAATTAACGTATATAAAACCTTAACCCAAGTAGCCGCGCGTGAATCTCAGCCTGATCACACCTA
Organism: Phalangium opilio; assembly: GCA_019434445.1. Taxonomy (NCBI): domain Eukaryota; kingdom Metazoa; phylum Arthropoda; class Arachnida; order Opiliones; family Phalangiidae; genus Phalangium; species Phalangium opilio. The sequence goes on from JAEQBA010000625.1 coordinate 7,189, forward strand.
ACCTACTGTAAACTAAGCAACCCTATTACCTAATCGAAAGCCAACGTACTCGGCTCCCGGCCGGCCACTCCGAGAAGATAGATAAGAAAGTTAGAAAAACCCTCTCAGAGATTATAATCATCTCCTCAAAAAAAATATGTATTAATATTTTCGGTAATTACTTTGAATGAAGTTTTTGTAATTACGAGCGAGGGGCGCACTAGCAGAATTTCCATTACGTTTTTAAACATCAAAGATAGGCAAGTGCCAGCGCAGACTCACTCACCACCAAAGCATCATTCCCAAAAGTGTTTTCACTCAAAGATTCAACCTCGGAGGTCGTTTGAAGCAAAAAAACTCGCCAAAGGGCCGGCGCGTTAGGAATACTAATTTCAACTCAAAAATACATCTCCGGGATAAAAAATATTAAATTGATAATGGGCCAGAGAAGAGTTGTAGGAAGTGCATTGACTGGACTTACCTTCACGCCTTTCTGATTACTGAAGTCCGTGCTCAAACATTGAACGGCGATGTTGATCTGACAAAATGAAGGAAAGAAAAAAAAACAATTTGTTATTATTATTATCATGGGTGTATTTTTCGGGTTAATGAAGGAAGTTATTCCAAAATGATAGAGTAACTAATTTTTCACCTTAACTTTATAGTTCTTACATACAGGGTATTTCTGATCAGCCTATCATAAATAAAGGGGATTGTTCTTTGGGCGATTTTGAGTTGAAATTGTAACGTCTATGACATTTTGTCGCCCGGGCCACTGTTTTCGAGTTATTGATTAAGACAATGATTTCTAATTTAATTAAGTGGTCATCTATAAAACACTCCAATCACAACTCAAAAACAGTGACCCGGACGGCAAAATGTCACAGAACCTTTTCGACTCAAAATCACCGCCCTGTATATCTCAGAAAGTAGGTTCTTTATGAACAGTCACAATTAGTTAATTTCCGAATCTGAACAAACTGCATTCTTCAGTACGACAGAATAGGTTTTGTTGAGTTCCTCAAGGTTGGGTTCGAGAACCCCTAAACCCGTTAAGAACGTGCTATTTTAGGCCCGTAACATTTTAGCTTTACGTACAACTTCATTTAAACATACTTTTATTGAAATTAATTATTGAAAAAAGGGTAGTTTGTGATAAACAATTTTATCCAGATTACAGACCAGCTCAAAGACTATTTAGTATTCAGTGTCTACATAGACTGGGAAGTCTTTTCATTACCCAGTCTCTTAAAACAAGGCCTGTTAGCTTCGCTACTAATTTTTACGAGACAGATATAATTACCTTGGCTTGGCTCTCTAGTGGATTCCAATAAAATGCGATGGCGTTATGTGTGACCTCTTCGATTTGACCAATGATTCCGGAACTATTTTTCGTGTCTGAAAGATCGTCAAACATTAGTTAAAACAAATTGCTATTATAAAAGAATTAATCACTGAAGTAAGATATATATAGACACTTGCCTCGCGTCCTTTATAATTGTTATGAGGTTAGTTTTGAATAAAATGAGAGAAATGTTATAGTTATGTTAGAGTAAACCTTAAAAATTCAAGGACTTACTACTAAAGACCTTGCCAGTAAGAACTGAACAGCGTAAAGAATTAATTTAGGGAACAGAACTTGGATATTTTTAACGTTTTAGCTTACCGGCGTCTAGAATTCTTTGTTTAACACTGTGTTGCCTGCTGTGCCAAAACTGCCAAGCTTTGATTTCTTCCTCCGTCGTTTTCTCTTCTCTGAAGACCAACATCACAACCGACTGCAAAAGAAACGAAAATAATTCGATTATTAAACATCAGTAACGCAAAGGTCAATTTATCAAATTATTTCTTAAAATAAAGACTTGTGTTTGACCACCTTATTTTCTTGTAACGGAACTTCCGGTATGTGAATGCAAAGACGTTAGATATGGCTTCAAACAAAAGGGCTGGTAACGTTGAAGGCCGATCTAATGTCTTTGGAATCACATACAGGATGATCCGTTTTAATGGTATATTGGTAAGCTTAGATGAACAATAGGCATGGTAGAATTTGATGAAAATTTAAATGGTTAAATGTGTTTGGCTTATTTTTATTTTACGTTGGGAAGGGGGGGGGGATGATACTAATAACACTACCCGATAGAAGTTATTGGCCTCGAAAACGTAATATAACAAGAAACTTTCATTTAACGGAATTGAACTTCATCCAAGAGAAGTTAGGCCTAAAGTTGACTCGTATAGAGAGAAAATTGGGCATAACGAAACGATGTCAGTGTGCAAAATTGACACGGAAAAGCCGGAACGATTCGAGAGCCGTTTCATATTTTTCTTACAGCTTGTAGGATGCTGGGTAAGAACAGTCTTGTGTGAGAGACTTTGAAGTCATCAAAAATACATTACCGATAAACGAAGGTTTTCGCGCCCATCGCGCGTTCTTAATTTTGTAAAAAATCAGCCAGGAAAAAAGGAGTGTTTAAATAGAGATAAAAAATTGCGCGACTTAAGTGTTTTTTAACTAGGGGGTACGGGACGAAGTGAGTCTCACGCGAAAACCAAAACCAACAGTCAAGAACCGAGTCATAGGTACTGTACCAATTTCAGGGAGGGTTTTACCTATGGCACCATATATCTATTACCAATTACAATTAGGCTTTCGTAACTATAAATGGATCATATTACAACTCCTTGGGGTATTGTTTTAGTCATGCGTCGATTGTAATAGGTTACATTGTATCTCGGCCTTCTCCCTAATTAGCAAAGAAGCATAACTCATTCTAAATCTAAATTAAAACGCGTAAGCAAAATTCACACTAATCACGACACTGAAATCGGTCTGCCAGCATCAACCAAAACCTCCGAAATTTACCTTCATAACTCAGTTAAATAAATTTGTTAAAACGTTAGCTGTAGATAGCGGGCTTGGAATTGGAAGAATGCGCTGTTTACAAAAGCATAACCAGTGTCCAGTACTTATTGGGTGCTGTAACATGATGCACTTATGACTTAACCCTATAGTTAAAGTTGGGTTATCTCTATATCGGGATCTAAATATTTTCATAGATCATTCTTTACTGTTCGAATTGAAGAAAATAAATATTTAAGTTTGACCCACTAATTTTTTACGGTGGTTTTTCATAAACATTGAAGCACCTTAACAACAAGAACGAGGAAGGAGTCTCGAAACGGTATTTGTAGATAGATGTATTATCATGAGAAGTACTATGTACAAAAAGATTAGGTCTAGAGTTCAAAAATATGAAGTCTTTTTTATTTTTAGATGACTCTAGACTGCACGACCTTTATTTAGAAACGTCGACGGGTTGTTTCACCCCTTTGAATGAAAGGAAAGCCCCCGCTTGGCTTCGGGTCAACATGAGAACTGGGCGTAGTTTAATATTCTCATCAATGTACGCAATTTTCGTTTCGTACCAGCGAGAAAAGGGTCAAACTCAAACAAGAGGCTATCCCGCGAATAAGAAAAATATTTTTGATTTTCTTCAATTCGAGCACGAATGTTATTTCTGACATAGGCGCCTAGAGCGCCACTTTAAAGAGTACTAGCTGGCATTTTTAATATCATATATTTTTTTCCTGATAGAATTTATAAGAATCGCTTCATTTCTCTCAAGAATATTGAATGAAATACAAAGAATAAGCTTCTTGTTGTAATAATACTTTCTGATATCGGTAATTCCTGTATTTCTTTGGACAATACCAATTTTCAGTAACATACCCTAACAAAACTCAGGTAACTTTAACTTATATCTAATTATTTTGCTAATAAATCGGAAAATAAACTGACTAAGTTTAAATAATCTAATTGTCCGACTTTATTGCGATAACTACAAATTTCTTCGTGACATCAGAAAATCGCCATCTTTTACCACTTAAGTACTAATGTCCTGATTTTATAAAGTGGTGCTGAGTGGGGAGGAGCTACGAAGAAGTGACGTCAATAATGGCAGTCTAAATTGTATGGCCTAAGCTGACTACTTCCAATATGGTCGCCAAGACCGAGGTAAGAGATAGGAGGGTGTGACGTCACGAGAAAGTTCGTAGTAGCAGACAATTTTAGCTTCTAATTCCTTTTTCTAAGATATCTGAAAATGCACTACTATTTTCTCAAGTACGCTTTCCCTGACTTTATTTTGGTATCTTTATCATAAGTTGATGATAACAATAAGTAAGTAATGGGCAAAAATTACGAAACCGGAAAGTTTTAGAAAGCTATCATTCGTGGGATGATTAAATCCATTCGCATTTACTAATATTAAAGTTTTGAAGGAATGCGTTTTAAAAACTTTGTTACTAAAGATATCCACAGGGGGCAGCACGATCGGAGGCGCTTTTCCGCGGTTTTTCATTCATAATGCGCGCGGTCCTACAAATGACGTCGGCGGGAAATTTGTTTCTCAGCGGCACGTCCATCTCTCTCATACGCCCACACGCGAATACTTTACTATAGACAGACAATGACGAAACTGCGCGCTGTACTTACAAAATACTGTACTTTTAAATCATAAGGGTCTCTTCATCAGTGTTTTTAACCTCACAATTGAACCTTAATCATTTTTACAATTTTTTTTCTTGTTAAATATTTTTCTTTCGGGGTTTAAGTAGAGAAAATTCGAGGAGCAGACAACTTGCACGGTTAAAAAGTCTTCATTATTATCAGAAGGGGATAATAGAAGAAGGATGACACTCTGTACCCTCTTGATACTTTAGTTATGTAACCTGATTCATCCCAGGCTTACCCTTTTTGTTTCCTATCCTGCTCATCAAACTTCAGATGGGCATCGCACCGATGGGTGAATTATATAACTGTTGGTACTAAATCCTAAGCAATCAACCCATAAACCTCATCTTAACGTGGGACAAATCCAGAAGCGCGCCTTGTCAAATAGTTAAATGACGAGGGAACTATTTATCGTGTATGTGTGTATACCCCGCTGTGTGGTACACTTCTCTCGAAGAGAAGTATTATTTACTTCTGTTATTATTAATTCTATCATAGTAGATTTTAGTCGCGACAATTCCATTAAAATTCCTCCATTCCAAAAAAAAACATGCAAATTTTTCTAGACGTTTTAAAATAATTTTCCATTTGAACTAAAAGCCATAACTAATTGTGATTTAATATAAAATGAAGAATTTACGATGCGCCTAGTAAAAAGTAGCGTGACTTCCTTATTTACGCTAAGCCTAAAATATAACCAACGGATTAAAAGACATAATCCTGAAAAATAACCGTCAGGAACTATTTTTCTAAAGAGAGACTCAAGCAAACACACACAAACAGGTCCCCTTTTTACGATCGTCAATTTAAGAATTCGTGCGTGTGACCGAGTGCTTTATTCTAAGCCAAATTCCTTTTAAGTTTTTGTCTCATCCAAATATCTCATTTTAAAGAAGAAAAAAGGAGTGACATATTTGTTTGACATTTTTTTCTAAAAATAAACGTAAACTTGCCACCCACAAAAGGTTATCCAATCCGGAAAAAATATATCCTATTCAAATGAGCAATGAATTATGGGTAGTTTGTTCAATAGATTGGCAGGACATGAACATAAACCCTGAAGGCACGAACCCAACACGACAAGAAAATATTATAATTCCCCAATAAATCATCCCTATATGAATTTTTAAACTAATGCCATTTATATTTGAAAAATAGTTGGGAATATACATAAATTTCAGACTTGAGAATTGATACCATTTAAAACAGGAGACCAGACTTCTGGGCGGATGAGGAGAAGTAACAAGCAGCCTCGCCTCCTGATGTACATGGTATCAATCCTACTAGTCGTACACTACTTTAAATATTAAGCATCTCTACACAATCTTAACCATTCCTTTTCAGTTTTAACTTGATCCCAAGAAGTGGTAAATAAACTCTATTCAGTTTAAAACAGCTTCTGATTTACATATTTTAACTAAACTACAAAGGTTCTGGCAAACTTCCTTGCGCAAAAATGTACAATAAGTTCTTATCTAACCGTTAATCCTGCCAATTGAATAGAAAAGAACGATTCCACGTTTGGTAATGCAGGCAATGTTTTATCGACCCAACAGTTTCTGATCTGCCAATTCAAACTAAAACCACAAAGGTTTTGGCAAACTTTCTAGCACGGAAATATACAATTATCCTTTAATATATCTCCTTAATTTAATGACAAACATTAAAAATTAATATAATAGACCTATTCCACGTTGATCAATGCAGTTCATTTTTGTATTTCAATCAACCAAATTTTAAGTTAACATCTTCTGACCGTAATATTATTTTAAAATATATCTCAATATACAAAATATGTCTTATTCGTACACGTTCGTATAGTTTTGAACTCGTATAACCCCTTAAGTCTTTCCTAGCAATATTTAAAGGAATTAGGGACGGTTTAACCCGAGACATATTGTCATATTTCTCGGGTAATGGTTAAATACGTCGCTAAATCTTTATTTTTGTTTAGAATGTTTTCCCAAGTTTCGCGTTCGTCCCTAATGGTAAAATGAATATTTAAGAAAAATTCGAAACGCTCAAGAAGTTCTTTAGAGGTGTTACGATTTCGCCCCTTTTTTTCTTATCACCTCCCGAAGTCGTTCAACGTTTGTACAAATACATTACGTCATTTTTTATTTATGTTTATTTATGTTAGTTCCCTAGTTTTGTTTTATTTTTTTCTTCTCATAACCACCCATCATATAGAGATGAAATGTCTTTACGAGGTGTCGGACGCGAGTGTTTCTAGAAAATTGTGGGTAGATCACTAGGCTCAGGGGCTGTTTAAATTTAATATACATCTAGTCAATGCAAAACCCCAATTTACAATAACCTTTGTCAACGGTTTGCTCGAATAAAATTCATTTCGGATTTTGTTTACATTTTTATCCATTGCTTTTATCCATCTTAAGCTATTTCTTTATATAATGTCCGACACCTCGCGTATTTTTTGAGCGTTAATAATTTGCATCTTTTTGACGCCTACCCGCTTGACACCACCCGAATTATCTAACTAATGTTTGCGGAGTCAAATTTCTTACACTCGCAGTTGAAACCCAATTATTCTTGTTCGGCATTCGTCTCGCGTTAAGGAAATTGATAACTGATATCGAAAAATGACTAAGTAATGAATAAAATTTCAATATAGTGTTGATAAAGTTAAAATTTCGATTCCTAAACAGTAGAGCTATTTCAGAGGGGGTAATGGCTACGTCACCAATGCTATTTGCCCATAGAGAAAACCCTCATAAAATGGCTGCTCTACACTCAAAGGCAGGTCCAATTTTCCTAGCAGACGAAATTTTTCCCCCACTGAAATTGCTCTCTATAAATGTTTATTTTCCCTGCGATTTTTGGTTGTAAAATTTTAAAACGCGGACTTTTGGTTGTAAAATTTTAAAACGCGTCCAAAGAACTCGCCAACTGTTAAAATTTTACTGTTCTTTGTCTTTTAATCTTAATATTTCAAGCCACGTTTACACTTTCAAACCGTTTTCAAAGGTTGAAATGGGCCTATTTTGTTGTTGAACATAGACATCTTTCATGAGAAAATGCAATAATTTTTTTCAAAAGGATTAGACCTTTCTAAAACGATTCCAAAGTGTTCCGTGTATACGCAGCTTTATTTCTTTTGATCTATTGGTTACGGAAATGAAGCCAGTCGCACACAATATGAAATCAGGTGACAAAAATTCAATCGCCGAATTTTACAGCAATTCCAAGTGGAGAGTGTAACAATAATTTTTACCTTAATTTTAAATCCTGAATTATGTCGCCCATAAACTACCTTATCCGTGAAGATGTACGATAGACCGTTTCGCGAATCGAATTAATTGGCACACGGATCGTAGGTACATGTCCATTTCCTCTACCAGTAGGGACTTGGACACAAAAGTTACTAGATGATATAAATAACAACTAAAATACGACCATCTATAAATCTATCTATATACAAAGGGCAACAAAAAGTGACCCCATTATTTTTAAATTTAAATATAGTTTTTTATCTACGATTATTTTTTTTTTTGGTAAGTTAGGGTCTTCGGAAATTGATTATTATGGTTTGAATTTAGTACCAATCGTGTCGAAGGAAAAAATACTGTTTTTTATACGGAGTTTAACACTAAGTATTACTCCGCCGTAAATTAAATGTAATAACTTTTCCAACTGACGCGAATGTACGCTTTTTTCACTTTTTAGTTTTTTTCGCTTTTCTGATCCGAATGACCTGTAAAATTCTATTGTATTCTTTATTAAAAAAAGGAATCAGGAAAGATTGAAATATCTGATCTTTTCAATAAAGCACCGACATAAAATCAGAGAGAACATTGCGAAAGGAGTAGGACATTCTTGCAATAGCGTTTAAGAGGAAGGGAACAATGATGGTGCATTCGGAGGTAGTTTTACTTCCTTCGCCATATTCTCTCTGATAGCTCCAACATGCAGTTTTGCCATAAATGAGATAATTCTAAAGTTATTACGAAGATGAGTTATGACCCAAATAACTATAAATTGAATTAAGCTATTGTATAAAATAGTCTATTCTTATACGCGCCTGGTCTTTTACTTAATAAAATAGCGACCTAAATATATTAAATTAAAATCGATTAATATTGTTAAATTGTAATCTTTTAAGTGATGGGAAATGTGTTATGATTATTGTTATTCCGATTTAATCTGCAAAGAATAACAATAATTCGAGGGGTAAATAACTCTAAAACAGTTGCCCGGACGATAAAATGTTATAGAACATTTTCGACTCAAAATCGCCCAAAGAACACCCCTTTAATTTATGCCAAACCTATCACAAACACCCTGTTAATTATCATACCTCTTGTTCAAATTTACAATGGTTCAAAAGGTCAGGTATCCCAATATTTATGAAGGTGCAGTACCAGGTTATTTCATAAATCAATTCAATTTAAAACTACTACCACTACTCAAGTTAGTGGAATAAACCTACAGATAAATTTTTACAGGAAATCTGTCTAAAATCTTAAAGATTCATAATAAAAAACCACGCAGCGGCTAGAGCATAACTTAAAAATATTGTGACATTTGAATGATAGATAAAAGTTCGTGACCTGCGTGGGATTTATTTTAAAGATAGTTCTGATAACATTTTATAGAATTACATACGTTTTATGTTTTTACCAGTTTTCTAACTTAAGATTTTGTTCTCAAATTTAATGGATTTATAATGGGCGAATAATTCCTTTTCCGTTCACGAATTTACAATCAGAATTACTAAATAAATTTATATCCAAAAATGTGTTAGAAAATTACAATTTTTCACTCTCAATTTTTTTTTTTTTTACTAATTTCAATCTATTGAATTAGGGTATACATTCTTCGACTCAATCAGTTAACTTTAACAATGAACATTTTTATAATAATAAATAATAAAAATACAAAAACCCAATTTCCTTTCATCGGAGCCCAAATAAAAAAATCGAGAGTAAAAAACGTTTCTTAATAATAATCACGAATTGAAAATTAAAAACTTATATAGGGTATGTCTGTCTAGATTCGTCTACGATAATAAGGCTTTAAATCAATTGCTAATAATACCCGGAAACGTCCCTCCGGAAGTGAACAAATGGTAGTTGAGCTAATCAAACGAATTATATAATTTTTTTAAAAATTGGCATTTTAAAAAATACAGTTTATAATAAATTAACATTTAAGGTAGCTTTTTGCCCTCACGTACGTGTACATATGTTTCGAAAGATGCAACGTTAAATTTTTATTTTGTATTTTCGAGGGAATGGAAATTTTGAATATGTTTTATTCTGTAAAACCGAGAGAAAATGGAAAATTTATTATGGGTAATTTATCAAAACGATATTTCGACGTTAAGGCACGAAAAAATTATAAACCTTTTTTACTCCTAAGTTTCTCGTGTTATTCCTAATACGAATGTGTTCCAACTACCATGAATATCGTTTTGAATAATAAAAGATCTCCAGGGGTATACTTTTAAAAAACAATTCTCATGAGCTGAGGACTTAGTTTATATTTATTTCCGCTGCAGTCATGGACTAAAGAATTCCCTGTTCTCTCTCTCTGAACTCCAACTTGTTGTTAAATATACTGATTCAAACTGAACACCAAAATTATCTGCGAACACCCATGGAACGCAATTTAACTACTTTCAGTTCAGAATTTGAAATTCAATTGAACCGAATTTAATGTACGGTTACTGTAATAGTTAGTAGAGGGCACTGTCGGTTAACTGTAGCATTGGGGTTATCCACCATTCCACCTGAAAACAAGTCACAATCTTAGTGTGGATATCTCTTCGTAGATAAAGCTTTACTATTATTAAATGTTTAAACGAATATTCTTGATCGAATTATACTTATTCTTGATGGTAGTCAGCGTAACATTTGTTAAGAAATCTTAATCTATAGTTAACGGCATGGGAGAGTTCATTTAGATTAAAAATCTTTGTGTTGGTTTACAAATTCCACTGAAACCGAATAGGGGTACAACCATTACTTTGGGTTTCTAGGAACCCTTCCCTTACTGATTCCCAACTTACAAGGAAGATATGTCTATGCGTGTAGCTGAGAACCCATCCCAACAACACGTACCGTACGTACCATGTTGATTTCTTATCTATGTTCGACTTCATCTAGAACAGTTCATTAAAATCCTCGTTTTTACAAGCAAGTAAATAACCATAAGTAGCTTCCAGAGATACACACATACAGAAAAAATATTTCACGTGACCCTCGTTCGTGTCTAAAAGATCATGGTAGGTCTTCTCTAACGTCATATAACGTATTAACAAAGTTTCTTAGCACAATGAACGATCTAAATGGTAGCTATCCTTATTTTTACATCCTCTCATGCAATGTAGAATTGTGGGCAGACAGAGCGAACTAGCTGTCTCAGCTTCAAGCAGACGAAAATATTCGAGAATTGCCAATTTGCCAGTAAATTGCTAGTATAGGCTTAATAGGGATGGAGTCTTCCAGAATGTATGCGCACAGGGTTTACTAATGACTGATTTCCCCGAGTTTTCCAGGTTTTTTTCCCATATATTTTCAGACAAATGTGACGTCAATGTGCTCTGAAGCAGACGATAATTTACGTTTCAGCAACTTAACTTACAAGCGCTAGACATAAGCTAGGTAATGCTCTGACAACGCGGGAGCCTATGGGTATATTTTATTTGTTCCCAGAGTTTTCAGCTTGTATGATCCCTTTAATTACCCATGCAAATATGAGAATTGGTCGATTTAGTAGTAATTAATAATATATAAGTCCAAGAAATGTTCAGCTCGAATTTTACTCCAGGATGTAGATTCCGTAACTAAATCATGAGTGAACCAAAAAGAATAACGCGTCGGTTTATAAAATTAAAAATTAATTTATAGGTAATTTTGGGTGTAAAAAATTCGTGATAAACTAAACCCTTTATAGTCAGTCACACCTCAACTATAGAAAAAAAATATTAACCAATCCTGTGGGTAAAGATTTTTTCTAATAACACCCTTGGTGTTAAGATAGTTCAAAGGTTAGCACTCACAGTCTCGCACCATATAGGGGATGCACCCTGGGTGTAAGAGAAAAACCGAGGGAGAGAAAAACCTATTATTAAATCCAAAGCAACACCTTAAAAGGCGTTGATGGCAGCTTCATTCCTTTGACTGTATATCAGTCTATGCGAAGATAACATGGGTTGCTAATAAAAATTCTATTATTATATATTTTTCATTATTATTACCCCACAAGAAAAATATAGTAAAAAAATAAAATAATTCACCCTTCTTAATGTATTTCTATATCACTTAAATTTTATAATCAACTTTAATTATCATTAATTCGGGGAGTAGGATAGGTCGGTTCGCTTTCTTTAAACGTGAATTATTTTTTAATGAAGTTTTATAGTTTTATAGGGCCTCAATTCTTCGAAAATAAGAAAAAGTTAGTTTTATAATAGGTGCGATGACCTTAACAAGGTGTGGCGGCGGTATTATCGAAGTTAGTGAAAATACATTGACCTTTTTGGTTTCAAAATTCACCCGCAATTGGAAACACTACTGTTCCCAACAAAGTCTATTATATTCTATTATTATTATTATTAGCTTCTGACACGATCATGTCTATTTTATTCGCAAGGTTTGGAATCAAAAGATATTATTAGTTTTTAATTCGACAAAATAAGGCTTGGCGCGTATAATAATGAAACAATAGATAAGAGTATGTGCTCTTTCAAGCGTTTGATCAACTACAGAATGAAGAGTGAAAACTGACCAACCGAGTCGAGTCCACCATGCACTTTCACTACTTTTAAACAATGGCCGAATATAAAATTATATACCTTAACTGAAAGTTCGTCTCTCACGTTTATCAATAATCTAAACGCGAGACCTTTCGTAGGAACTTAGGTTTTTTCCCCTTAGTTAGAGTTAGATAACTAAATTTCCGGGTTTTTTGCTGTTACTTTTCATAATAGGCAAGACACTATTGGGGTATTAGGTTTACATGGGATAAAATTTAAAAAAATTCCCTGACTTCTCTATAGGTTTCCTTGGGAGTTTTTAAGTCAGTGTTTCCCAAAGTTTTCCAAATTGTGACATATTTTTTGCTTTATTATTAATGTATAGCGTGTTTCTATCCATGTCGTGTTTTTTTCTTCTGGATTTTATTGAACTATACTGGGCGTTTCTGATAAGTCTGGCATAAATTAGGGGGATTTGGAAAATCAATTTTGAGTCGAAAATGTTCTATGACATTTTGCCCTAAGGGCCACTGTTTGCAAGTTAAGATTGGAGTATTTTACGGATGACCCCGTTAAATTTAATTAAGAAACTGATTTAAACAATGGTTTCAAATTTAATTAAGGGGTCATAACTTGGAAACGGTGGCCCGGACGAAAAATGTCATAGAACTTTTTCGATTCAAAATCGCCCAAAGAACATCCGCCTTAATTTATGGCAGACTTATCAGAAACACCCTGTATATTTCGAACAATTTCAAAATACGTAGGCTAAATGCGATCAAAATGTTTAGTGTAAATATGGTTTTATAACCCTGTTTTAAACAAGGTCACTAGACTAGACTTTACTTTTAGAGTCACCGAGATTATTAAATTAAAACTACCATCCACGTGACCCACACCTTTTTCGATAATGCATTACGTCAATTTTGCCTACGATCACTATTTACGATTTTCTGACTCAAAATTCAAATTTCAACACACATCGTTTTGGGAAACACAGTCTTAAGTTCACCGAGTTTTGTACCCTTGATTTTTATTCAAGGTGAGGGCAAATTCAATACCTAGGCCCAGCGTTATTTTTTCACGGGCAAATGAACTATGTACAAGTATTTATGGAATTATCCTCGAAATCCATCAAACTCATCACTAAGATTATAAAAAAAATTACAGGCGGGGAATATAAAAAGGGTGGAGTTGCAATTGCGTCAAAAAAATTGTTTGAGTGTTATAGTTTAAAAATTATGAATGAACTTTTTTTGATTGGATTTTTGAAAGGGCATTTGTTAAGAGGCTTTTACGTCATCATTACAGACAGAAAGTACCCATTAACTTAACGAAATGAGGTAAGGAAAAGCGCGTTAAGTCTAAATGAAAAGTTTTTTAAGTAATATAAAAGCATCACTTGAAAAATAAATAGAAAATTTCGGGTATCCGGTAGGGTACTTGTGAAAATTTTCGAAAGTACGATTAAAAGTTAAATGATTTAATTAATTCCCCTTTGAATATTGAACAGAATTTCTCATTGATAACTGCACTATGATCGAAGTGATCGAGTTTGAAATTTCATAACTTAAGTCTGGAGCATTTATGACGTCAGTTTTAATTTTACTAACTTGATCTGGTGAAAATTCCAAGCCCCTGAAATCCTTTAACACAATTTTTAGGGACCTCAAAAACATGTTGGAACTAGGGCGTTTGACAATAGCTCAATATTCAACTTACAATTGCATAATTTCATAGTTTTAATTCATAGTCGTTCTTAACTCTTTCAAGATTAAACAAGATTTATTTTCTCTCGTAATATTATTTTTTCATTTAATAAAAATCCTTCGACACACTCTCGTTATAAAAACGAAGATCAAGAGCATCAACCTCTAAGATTTTCTATACTCTAAAGTCCTTAATAGCCAACCAAGGCTTAACGCGTCTTGATTTTTTTGTTGGCACATGTACATCGTATTGAACGATCGAACTATATCTTCGAGTACCATTAACAAAACTTCTTTAATTCCATTAAATAAAGCTACAGGTTGTAGGCCTAGGTACTAAGAAATGGCGGGAATAGGTAATCGGCGCATGCGTAAATGAGATTGAGGAGTGAATGTTCGTCTCTTACCTTGACAGTGGGGGATTTCAACGACTTCTCAGGGTCTGGCAGATACTCCAACGTGATGCCGTAAAACTGCCCTAAAAGTAAACAAGAACAAAGGAGGATATTTGAGATGATTTGTCTCAAAGTTTAAAACCTAGACTAACAAAAAAAACCGTCCCGTAATCGTGGAAGTCAACTACTTGATGTAAAAACTCAAATCCCATACGAACCAAACCCCCTACCATAGACTAAGATCAGGTTTTACTTCAAATAACAGATTTCTGAGGTTATTGATGTAAGCCTGAATCAACAGAATCAGTGTTAACATTGTATTAAGCCTTTGCCGATTTTTTTTTTTTTTTTAGTTTTTCTTGGCGCTTTTTCGTTCGAACTCACTTCTAAAGTGTTTAATTTTCCCATCATATCTAAAAGAGATTTTTTTTAGGATCAGCGTACCTTAAGACCGAGGCTTCAGACTATACGTGAAATCTCTTGAATGAATGAACACGCTTGGTTTTTTTTGTCGAAGATTACACAATAGCGAAACGAGTATTAATACACAATGTTAAATCTCCATGCAAACTGATATTGAAGATGACGTTATAGTTTTTCTAGATCGTGAGTTAAAGAGAGTAGGGCCAAACCTTAAAGTAGGCCTATATAACAACAGGAGGTTCGGCGTTCAAAACTTAGTTTTGACAACTTTGAATGTATCGTGCTGCTATCTCATTCATTCGTGATTTTACCTAATTAACAATGGCATACTTCTCCAGCACAATTGAAAACCGTTGGTTTAAAAGATTTTCAAGGCATAATTGAATCATATCGTGCAGAAAAATTAATTGTCTCAATACTATATTTTAATTACTTAACTACGCGCAATTTTATTAAAATCTAAACGTGGTTTTATTTAAGTTTAAATGTCTCTTAGTTTATTGTGTAATACTCCGCCATAGTTACGTACTTGTATTGAACGATAACGACCTACTTTATAAAATTTGGCTACAATTCAAATTAATTAAAACGGTTCATAGAGATTTCAGATAGCCTAAGCTAATTCACATTCAAGGTTTCATCGTCGTTTTTCTAACCAATAAGCCGACATTTAACTATATATACCCACAGCAAATTATTAAAGTAAATCACGTGAGATTTCAAGATTGAACCCACATGAAAAATATAAAAACCCCAATTGCCTAATATTAGCAAACCCATATTTAAAATGTTACAGGTGAATGAATATATTCAATTATCCCATAAATGTAGAGTTAGGCTACCGTGTTTTTAATGAATCTAGGTAACTTTGCATACATGTCCTTGAGTTTGATTAACTACCTTTAAACGTTAGAAAGATTAATAAAACACTGTAATATATACAGGACGGTTTAGCTATTTGAAGTGTAGTATTATTCTACTATAATCTAGTGGTTTTTTCCACAATGTAGCAGAAGGGAATAATGGAAGAAGGATGACACTCTGCACCCTCTTAATACTTTAGTTATATAACATGATTCTTCCCAGCCTCACCCTTTTTGTTCGCTCTCCTGCTCATCAAATTTCAGATGGGCATCGCATCGTGGGATGAATTCTATAACTGTTTGATACTAAATCCTCAGAAATCAACCCACAAACCCCGTCTTGACGTGGGACAAAAATCTACAAGCGCATGCGCCTTGGCAAATAGTTAATCACTAATAGAGTAATAATGAGGGAAATATTCATCGCGTATGTTTTTCGGTTTAGTAACCTTGCTCGACCAAATGTAAAATGGATGTTGGGAAGAATCATGTTACAATAACCCCGCCGCGGCCTTGTGGTAAACTTCTCTCGAAGAGAAGTATTTTATACTTCTGAATGTACTTATTTTTTTTTGTAGATAATCAGTTTAAGGGGAAGCCACTATATTATAATAGAATAACAATACAATATTTGTCTCCTAAAATAACTGAACCACCGTGTTTACTAACTCAACATTCGTTGGGATATTTGAAACAATTCCAATGTCCATAAATAACCAAAAACACCACCAACTTAAACGGAATATCAGGCCAATTCTGAGAAGAACAATCAAAAAATAAAACATTTCGTGAAGTTGCCACGATTAAAGCGAGAGATAAAACTATACAGAAAGTGGGCATAGAGGTTAAATTTATAGCTATTTCAATATTATTATTATTATCTTATGGAAGATGAGGGTGTAAAAGACTTTTTTAAAAAGCTCGCATGACTCGGAGGTTGAAAATGGGCGCGTAAAAAAGAATAGGTTACTAAATTGCGCGTAATTTTTTCGGATTGAGTTCTCAGAATGTGTCAGATTTGCTTTCCTCTAAGAGAAAATAGTGATGCATTACCGGTACCTTTGTTGATGTACGTTATCCTATCGTCCTCTCTTCTTTGGCTCGTCGAAATGGGAGATTCCAGGAAATATTTGAAACCCACGTCCGAATGTCTGCGTGGCATAAAGAAACTCAATTAACAAAACAATCAAGACGAGATATCATAATTTTTATTATCATTCATAAGGTCGTGAAACACTTGGCATATCGCGAATATCATTTGATGTTAATCCAATCATGGGTTTTTGTAACAATGATATTTCAGTTGCAGAAAGTAACAATTCAAAAAGAAATACTTAGATAGGGGTTTAGGGTTACCAGCAAAAGTTTCTTGCTGAATTAAAAATTTACGATAGTAAATGTGAAAGTTTGAGCGTTTGGAAGACTTTGTTACTCGGTTCCGCTTTAACGGCTGAACGGATTTGAATTAAATATGGAAGACAGGCAGACTATGATCTCGATTTTCATATAAACAGGGTGTTTCTGATAAGTCGGGCATAAATTAAGGGTATGTTCTTTTAGAATTTTGAGTCGAAAATGTTCTATGACATGGGCCACTGTTTTCAAGTTAAATAAGAAACTGAAAGATAATGCTAATTAAATTAAATGGTCATACCTAAAACACTCAAATGATAACTCTAAAACAGTTCCCCGAACGACAAAATTTCATAGAACATTTTCGACTCAAAATCGCCCAAAAAACATCCCCCTTAATTTATGGCAAACTTATCGGAAACACTCTGTATATAGTAACTTTCCGTAGGATAATCTCAAAGTTTTGCGTTATTTTGTTCCTATACTTGCATTTAAAGGCTAGTTTTGAATATTTAACACGTTTTATTTTAGTTTAATAGCAGAACTACTTTTAACACTAAATCACTCCGCCTAGTATTTAAAGAATTATATTACAATTTAGCTCGCGCGATACGCTAGATTAAAGTCAACGAACTTTTCAAGTACAAAATAAATCTTCGTATTTAAAAGGGTAGGCTTGAAGTATATTTGATTAAGGCATGTGTAGATTTCTTGACTTTTAAAAGCAGTATTTGCATTACCAATCCCAAGGTTATGTCAACGTTT
Source organism: Phalangium opilio (assembly GCA_019434445.1). Classification (NCBI taxonomy): domain Eukaryota; kingdom Metazoa; phylum Arthropoda; class Arachnida; order Opiliones; family Phalangiidae; genus Phalangium; species Phalangium opilio. The sequence goes on from JAEQBA010000625.1 coordinate 24,909, forward strand.
AATTTAAAATTTTCTACGTCATAAAGAATGAATGTAAAAAAATAAAACTCCCATTTTAGGGGTTATCCGCCATATTTGCTAAATTCCTGACGAAGCGTTACTTACAGACGACAAAGATGTGTTTTTTTACGCAAAAAAATGAGCTTTTCAAAACAGCAATAACCATTTTGAGAGTATTTTCTTTTTAGTAGGCGTAAATATGGAATATTTTTACAAAAAAATTGGATAGAAAAAATGTTGGCCCGAAGGAGTTGTAAACATTATCCAATTTAAGAAGTTACTCGCGCTCCTTGCTAAAAAATTAGCATAAAAAATAAAAATTCGGCACCTCTCTTGAATTTCCGAGCAAGTTGGAAGCCAGCCAATAACACCGAAAAGAGATTACATCTCGCGATATAAACTTCAAAAGCGTTAGTTTTCTTAATTATCAAATATTTTCCCCTTCCGCCAGGTATATAGGTAAGCTAAGAAAGCTCGGGAAAGAAAACATACATTATCCCACAATCGCGGTAGTAGAGACTGCAGAAGATAAAAATCAGATGAAAAAAAAAATATGTATTAAAATTTGAGGCCCCTGGTATCAAAAACTATACGCGAATTTATTAATCTTAACGCTGATATAAATTAAGGTAGACGCCGGAAATGAAACATAATTTTTCGATTTTTAATAGAAAGGGTTACTGACATTATATTGTTATTTTTTAGCTGGTATCTGATTTAAATATGAATTATAAATGAGTATAATCATAAGTTTATAAGATATGTTCCATAAGTATGTCACTACCCATACTTCGTAATGTTAGAGGCTTAATGAGAGCTAGTTCGAGAACGACGTGAGAATTGACTACACTCGGTTTTGCAGTCCATCCTCCTCTTTAGTCTGTACTAAGCCTTTGACAGCGCCTCACTAGGCGTCGCTTTACGAGAATCTATGACGTTTCACCTACGTCACTTCATGACAAGCTCTCATTAACGAGTGACACACTTATGGAACATATCTTATAAACTTATGGTATAATTAGTTGTTGTTTATATTTAATATGGGAATAGAGGTTTATAATCTGAAGTAAATTATAACCATTTTTAGCTAGTGGTTTATAAATTCATTTCAATTTTAAAATTAATTGGATGCTTCTTAAATATAATATAGCATCTTGTAGTGTTTGTGTGGCTTGGCTTACCCCAATTCTCCATTTTAAACTACCAATAATGCTCCCTCTGGTGAGCCGCCCAGTTATAAAGGGGTTGGAAAAATGTCTTCCATTAAATCCTGAATATTTTTGGGCAAATAGCTAAGTGAAGTTCAAAGTTTTTAACTTTTATTCATTTGATTTCAATTTTAAAATTGATTGGATGTTTCTAATTGATTCTGGATAGTGTTTGTGCGGCTTAGCTACCCTATTTTCAATTAAAAAAAAACCAATATTATTGGGCAAATAGCTCAGTAAAGATCAAACGTTAAAAAAAATTAATTTCAATTTCAGAATTGGATGAACTTTCTTTAATAGAACATGGCCTCTTTTTGAGTGACTTGGCTCACCCTGAAGTTTCATTTATAAAAAGACCGTATTCTTTGGGAAAATACGAGCGAGTGTCAGTATCACTTGTCTTTTTTATATAGTTATATATTTTGTATATTGTTGGAAAACATTATAATATTTTGTCGTATTTTTAATAAGTTTCATTGTTATCGAGTAACAAGAGACCTCAATTAATTTCTCTTCTAATTAAGAAAAAGATACCTGGAGGAATATTAACGCCGGCCAAGGTTTAAGATTTTGGCGGAAACAATTGCAAATAAATTTTCGTAGAAGATTTAGAATTTTATATAATATAAATTTTAATTGGAGAAAAGTTTTTTATTATTATCCTTAAAAAAAAAATAAACGTATCATTATATATTTTTCTCGTTGCGGTTATTTTTAAGGGGTCAATAAAATCTTTTTTTTTCTTACACTAAAATACTAATTAATGCTGGTTTTAATTTTTTTTGGATTAATTTTACTATGTTTCACCAAATTCTCTCGGCTTTCACTAAAAGTAGGCAAGTATAATTTCGCAATATGGCGAATTATTGCAGCTAACGTTGAAAACTGTCGATAAACAGAAAAATAAATAAATATCATTAATTCATAAATAATTAAGTGATTGTGGGCGAATTAAAATACAGTTGAAAACGTGACAACAAGAGTCACAACTCACTTTCTCATAGATAAAATAAATTTAAGCCAAAAAAAATATCCTAATCCTTTTACGAAAATATTAATTAAATAAATGAAAAATAATCCTTCAATATTTATTAAGGTTAAAAATTAAAATTGAATAGATTTGGACAGACTTTAAATTTTTGCGTGGGCTTGCTTGATCCGAGGCGAGAAAAAATTAGCAGAGCTCTCTTTCGGTAGCTAAATATATTCGTTTGTAATTAATTTTCCCTGTCAAAAAATATTAATTTAATTTTTGAAACGATTTTCTTTAGGAAAATTATCTTTAAAATTTGTTTTTATTTTTTGTCACGTGGAGTTAAAATTCACGCGCTCGCCCTTCGAGCTTTATTGAATAAAATCGGGGTTAGGTTTCAAAGTTTTCAACGACGTGCTCACGTTGAGTTTCTTTACGGAAAAAAGTTCCGCCAATTAAAAACACAAATTTAGGGAACATCTATAAAATTGTCTTTGTTATTATTACTTATATTTATGTAAGTAGAAGTCCTGACTTACTACAATCAACACCCAGTCCTAGGAAACTAATATTTTGTAGGGACGTTTTTCTTAAAGAAGTAGGCACACAATAAGAAATATTTTTAAACAGCGCCATCTTGAAAAATGGCGCCTGGAAATGAAAAACCCTTTTTTGAGGAATAATATCCGTGCCTTTCAACCGATTTATTTCGTATTTTATATATAGAAAGGCTTTAAGGCTTTTGGGAATGAAGATGCCGCCATCTTTCAAAATGGTGGCCTAAAACGTAACAAATATCCAAGGAGCTGATGGGCAACGCCACGTTCCTTTGCTGCTAGTCAGACACAAGAAACCACAACAGACCTGAATTAATTCATTCCACTACGTTATACAGTGCGATAAAAAAAACTAGGGGCTTTTGGGAATAAAGATGCCGCCATCTTTCAAAATGGCGGCCAAGAAATAACAAATATCTGAGAGCTGATGGGAAACTTCGCGTTCCTTTGCTGCTAATCAAATACAAGAAACAACAACCTGAATTAATTCACTTCACTACGTTATGCAGTGCGATAACAATCTGATTCTGTTAAACAAGCCAAGTTTCACTGAGTTTATCTAGACACACTACAGCTATAATTGAAAGTACATATATTTGCGTCGAACTGTTTGTTTTACAGAATGATAAATTGGGGAGAATCGGTTCCACTCGAGCAAATACGGTTGCTTAATAAAAGAAGAACTTAAATGATGATCATATGTCAGAACTTGCGAGGTAAAACCGATATGTTTCCCTGGGACGCAACGCAACGCCGCGTTTCCTACCTTACCAAGGTTAAAACGGGTATCAGTATCACCTCTTTCGCTATGCAATCAAAAACTTACAATTAATCAAGTCAGTTAAAAATGGCAAGGACGATTGTCATTTCGTCCTCCAGAAGGTATGCTAAAAGAAAATAAACCCTGAGGATTTTGGGAGCTCTACAGTGACGCGTTCTGGTTAATTTCCACTATATTATAACCACCGCGCATTGATTTCTCTGGGCGTACCACCAGACCTCAATGAATAAAACCGGTGTCGTTAGTAACTTCTGTCTGTTGTCATACAAAAGGGTTGAATTGGTTTAGCTTTGGTTAAGATTTGAAATGAAATTAATGGTTCAAAACTTTTTGTCGGAAAAAAGTCCTTCAACGTAAACTGTTTTTACGTTACGATAAGGTTAAAACTGTCATTAAAGAGTCACATAGAGAGACAGTGACGTCACATTTTTTACGTGACAACTTTGCCTTACGGGTTTTTTTAATTATATATTTGTTTAAAACTGTTTAAGAAATACTTTTAAAACATTTTTTCACATAATTTTACCCAGAAAGTATTGCAATTCAAATTAAAATTATAAACTTATTAAAAAAGTGTTATTTTTATGAAATATCCCAAAAACCTCGTGGCCAATCAGAGATCGAACTATTTGTTTAAAACGTATTTAAGATATGCTTTAAAAACATTTTTTCACATAATTTTAAAAGGAAAGTATTGCAATTCAAATTAAAATTATCAACTAATCCAAAAAGTGTTATTTATATGAAATATATCACAAAAAATCTCTTGGCCAATCAGAGATCGAACTATTTTGCAATTATGCAATTGTTTAAAACGTATTTAAGAAATGCTTTCAAAATCTTTTTTCAAATAAAACTTTATCTGGAATCTATAACAATTCAGTTAAAATTATCGTCTAATCATGTAAATGTTTTTATATTTAAATAACATAAAAACCCCATGACTAATCTGAAATCAAGCTATATAGGGAAAAACCCTTTGAAATGACTATAACACGCAGTCATATACCACCTTGATAACAGGTGACGTCACAATAAACCATAACGCACAACCTAGATTAATTTATAAGCCAATTAAAAGTTTTACCGCGGTTTATATATCAGATAGAACGCGGAATATCGTATCTCCCTTAAATTACATTTTAATTACGATAATTTTCGCTTAGTTTTTCATCATAGTTAATTTATTTTATCGGGGAAAGTAATAAAAATAAAATGGTTATTTCAGAATAAAATTACTAAGAAATAAGAAATTAAAAAGACTTCTCGAATATCCTCGATTGTTTTCTAATTAAGAGAAATTTTTTTCTTACTACAGATGCGGAATAATGGGATGCTGGTGTATTTAGGCTAGTGTCCGATAATCTATTAATGAATTCCCACATCTAGTTCCGCGTTCGAAACAGAGGGCACATTCACTATAGCGAAATAGCTACGGTGTTAAAAAACTGTCGCACTCTCTTAGCAGATTAAATCAGATATTTATTAACTAAAGGACTAGAAGCTGAGCTAAGAGTTTCCTGCATGGTGGTGTTTTACTAGAAAGTAATTTCTTTACATATTTTAAATTCAATGAAACAATGCGTAATTCGGGGTTATTCATAAAACTAAAATGTTAGGTGTCTACTATAAGACCTTCATTACAAGCTTAATGCCTAGGGGCACGAACCTTGAGAAGAACGGAATCAAAACCCTTCTAACGAACTTTCCCTTAGTGTTACTGATATTTATTATCAAATTCTGACTGTGTATAAAGCACAAACATAGAAACAAACGAACCCCTTTCTAAAACATCTGTAAGATTTGAATAAAACCGTATCATAATATCGAACGAGACCAATATTATGAAATTTTGTTAATACTGCATGGTTTATCCTTTAATTCTTTAACGTACGTCCCTTCTTCCTATAATTACTGATTACTACCGCTAATTAAAATTAAAAAAAAAAGCAGCCCCATATTCAATTTAAAATAAAATTAAAAAAAAATTGATATTGCCTCGAGCTAACTAAAACCGAACGGAGAATATTGAACTTTGAACTTCTGGCATAATCTTTTTTGAATGAAGTCTAGCTAGGCAACTGTATTTTTTTTTCTCGATAGTGTAACCCCTTATTGGTTACGATGTTTAAAAAACTTCCACCCTCATATGCATACAAAAAAAAAGAAAATTAAAAAACACTATCTAAGCTTCTTTTGGAATAGCTGAAGAAAAATTCTTAGCGGTCGTTCATTTTGCAAGGAAAATGTTAGGATTAATGGGCGGACTAGAACACGATTTCTTAAAAACGTCTCCTGAACTTCTCTTACAACAAGAAGAAGAAGAAGAAAAAGTTTGAACACGAAAACCAACACATATAGCCATCAATTGGATGAACTAAACTTTAAACACAAACGCCCGCGTTTCACCATCCATAAGCGCCCTAACATCATTTCCCTTCAACCTGCTCTTGTATCTACCATACTATATATTCCGAAGTAGGTTAAACAGAAATTTCGTCTTTGGTATCTAGTTTGAGATGTACAATACAATTCAAGAGGACAGATTATTTATATTATTGACTAATTAATATCATATTCCATTTTACCATAAGTTCATAAGAGATGTGCCATAAGTTTGTCACTGGTTACTGAGAGCTTGTCATGAAGTGACGTTGGTCATAGATACTCGTAAAGTGACGCCTGGTGAGGCGCTGCGTGTCAAAGGCTTAGAACAGACTAAATTGTAAATAGGAAGATGGAAGTCCTGCAAAACAGAGTGTAGTCAATTCTCGCTTGTCGTTATCGAACTAGCTCTCAGTAAGTCTCTAGCATTACGCAGTATAGGTAGTGTCATACTTATGGAACATATCTAATAAACTTATGATTTTATATACTGATCGCTAGCGATTTGCTCTATTACGAAATTAAATCCGACACGCCGATAAGGCCAACAGCGTTAATTACAAATTACTCTTTAAATAAAATACGCGCTTTAATGACAGATTTCTCCGCCAAACTTTCAATACACGCTTATCGAGATTCAATTATCAGCTCGCAATTAATTGATCTGTTTTTAATATAGATCAATAGCGAACGGATCTGGGGCAGAGCGTTTGGTCCATTACTAGCTCAATAAATGGTAAATTATAGCCGGACCTGATCTAGAACTACAAATGGAATACGAAACATTTCTCGAGTCAGAACGCTCCAAAAACGCCCGAGTCTGATCAGTAAATGAAACACGCTCTAAATAACCATCTAAATCACGAGTTTCGATGATAACTTTAAGTTAATGTTTTTTAAATACATATATAAATATTACTGGGCAGATAGTGACCCATTTAAATCCGTATTTAAACTTCTAATCTTATATTAACTTACATAGATACAAAGGTTTTTCGTGACTGATTGTGGGCAAAATACCGGAAATTATACTATCAATCGGCCCAGGAAAATTACACACTTATTTTTTTATAAGATTATATATATACACTTTTAATATCGTAGTTTTCATTTTAGTCGGGGGTTAAAAAGTTCCCGGCTATCTGCACGAAGGGGTTACGACTCGTAAAAGAGGCTCTATAGTGATCTCTAAAAGGGGGAAGGGTGATTGAGGTACGTGAGGTAAGGAGCACTATAGCACGCCTCTTTATGGACGAATTTCTCTTAACACGTAATATTATTTTATTTTTTTTTTCGAAATTTATATCCAAATTTTAATTTAAAAGAGGGTTGTAAATGTTTTTCTTTTCTAATTTTTTTTAATTTGAGCGATGTAGGTCATATTTTTACATGAATTGCCACAGAATGGCTCAATTTGTAACTTTGTTAGGAATAGGTTTATGCAAGTTTCTTGCCAAATGCGGTTATTATCTTAAGGTTAAGTTAAATTATACTCGTTTAATATTTTACTCGTATCTATGATTGATACGAATTGAAGGGTTAACATGTTATTATTATAATATTTCGTTAACGCAAAAATAACGATGTCACGAGCGAGGGGTACGTCACTGAAAGGTAAAATCATTTACCATAATTTCGAGGTGAAATTAATTTAGTCATTACCGCTTTTAGAAATTTTTAACCTGTCACTGATTTTTAATAAAATATGAACTAATTTTAATTTAGACTAGAATTTTTGAGAGAAAAAAAGCAACGTGAAAATAAAACAAGTTGGGAAACCAAAACAAACCTCTCCGAGTCGAGATGCAATTAAGAGGTTTTTCTTAAATAATTAAATAAATAAATATAATTGATATTAATTATTTTAATCGTCATTAATTTACCTTAATTCTAGTTAAATCGTTTTAAGAAACTTTTTTCCGAAAGTCATTTTAAACATAGCTATTGTTGACGTTTGAATTCAAGCCTTTGCCTCTTTGACAATTTTTTGGATATTTAGGCGATTGATTCACACTAAATGATAAGAAAACAAGAACTTTTGGTGGAAGCCCTGCCATTGGGAGGCTACACGTTTCTCGTAACCCTAGGCGATCGCCGCGTAACCCCACACAGACTCGTCCAGTGTAATATCTCTCCATGACGTCATCGTTAATCGGAGAGGTAAAAAAAATTAAAACGCAAAATCTTAACTTTGTGATTAACCATTAATTGAGCATTGATTTTTTATATTTATTTCGCTAGTGATTTACGATTATTGTTGGTAAATGATACATAAATCCTTGGGTTTAATTAAGTTAATCTTAAATGTGTTAAATCAAGACAATTCCACCTGCGTTTTTTAATTAAAGTAGTATTATAAATTTAAAATATGTCGTAAACTACGGCTGAGTCATTTTGGAATAAATTAGGTTAAAACTATAAATTAGCTAGTTAAAACTATATAGAAAATTAATCTTAGAAAATAAATTGCCTCGATTTGCGGAGGCGGATTAAAAAAAACAACAAATATGCTGGTAACTCGTATATTTCCCTCTTTAATATCTTCCGCTTGGATGTTTTTTTTCAGTTCTGCGTAATTGTCCATGATTCAGAAGACAAGATGACGGTTTTTCAAAAAAATTTGACCTCTTGTAACATAAAGTTTAGAGTTTTCGTCGATCTATCTAAATCTAAGGAAAAGGTAACTTCGTGTCAAACCCACGCATTTTGTTTTTTCATTGAAAAGCTCAAAGGAATTTATAGTTTTCAAACTAATTTCTTAAAATGTTTTGAGCCCCATGAACATAAGAAATAGTCCCTGGGAAACTGTGTGCTGTACAGGATGGAACCCTTCTCTGGTACCCTTCCTGGTGCTATGCAGGGAAATAGGATTTACAGGCGCTTCGAAAATAATTAAATTACTAACCGCACCATCTTTAATTTATATGGGATCAATTCAGTTCTGTTCCATTAAATGTCGCGATCGAAAGGTTTGATGCAGTGTGGGAAATAGCACTCTTCCTAAGGTCGAAACGCAGTTTATTTATTGCTTGGACCAGTTCTTAAACTCAAGAAGTGGGGGTTACTGGTCCTCGGACCAGTTTATTAATTGCAAATCTATAGGAAAACTAAGGGGAACCAGTACTAAGGACCAGTTTATTATTTTGGACGCTATTTGGGGTCACTTGTCCCAAGGACCAGTTTAAAAACTACTCTTATTTCCTAGACTGTCTTGATGTAGCAAAGAGTTTCGTCTGCTAGGTTTCAGTTTTTAACCCTGAATTTGCTCTAATTCCAGAGATAATTTGGTGGGGATTATTCACGAAACGTAGCGAGTTAATTACATTTGAGTGCCTAAATTCGTCACAGTTTTCAAAGAGAGCTACCGCGTTCGCTATGGAAAACCATACCACTTACGCCATGCACTTAAATTAAAAATGCTCAATTAGGATGGTAAGTTACGATCACGACGCAAGACACGAGTCACGCATTCTCAACTTAAGTATGGATGTGATAAAACTTTGAACCTATCCTTTAAAGGGGTACTTGAATCTTCCCAGTCAAAGCGTCTGATTTAATACAGGTGCTTAGGAAGACAATCTTCATTAAAGAAAGTACACCTTGACGGAATCTATATTTTAACTAGAACTACCAAAGGACTAATTCCGGGGTCGTTGATGAAGTGTCTTTCGAAAGTTGGTGGTCGATCGGTCAAAGCCCTCCCTATCTTGAGTATAATTATAATTGATCACGATATCTTTCGATCATTCATTCATAGGCGATTCAATTCAATGGAGACTGTATTTACCGCTGTTCCGGTGTACGCCATTGTTATTGAAACGAACTGATACATTTCTTCGCTTCGAAACGAAACGGTTAATTTGAAATGACCAAACTGCGCGGTATATTTTAAATTGGTACGCAGCCTACAGGTTGTTTCTGATAAGTCTGCCATAGGGTCAAACTGAGTGAAAAGTGTCAAAGGTCATGGGGTGTACAACATTTGGTTTCCTAAAACAAGGAAATGACACACACGTGGGGTAAGACATATCAGCCTTCAATTGTCTTCAATCTAAGAACGTTACTGAACCTTTATCTAGCAGAAGTGCACAATTAATATTAAACCGTGTGCATATACGCTGGCAAAGTAAAGCCATATTTACTACGCATTTGTCACTTTTATTGGCCTATGTTTGAACTGGTAGATCAATTACTGTTATGCACTGGTATCTACTTATTTTATGTCACGATTCCTTTGATTTTACAAATATTTCTCCTTGTATGACTGTTTCACTATTAATTTTTATAGCAGACTTGATACGACTGTCAAATTGCTTTCACGAGAAATTTCTTGAGAAATCATGGCCTATAATCTTTTTAATTGGATTTAAAGTGTAATTAACTTCCTATCTCAAATTTGATTGGCCAGCCGCCACCATACTGTCTGAAGTGATTCCGTCTATCTCAAAACTCAGTAAAAAGAGAAATATAAAATCGAAATCCTTTTAAAATGTCACAGTCCCCAATCATCAAAATGTATTTACATAACCCTGAAATTGTTGAAATTTACAAAATAAAAAGCAACTAAATTTTGACAAAGTAATCCACCCATCCATCGAAGCATTAGATAAATTGCAGCTTAAGCCTTGGCTATGCTAAAGATATTAGGCTTAAATGTCATGGGACGGGGCGTCGTCTGATAAACATGAACGCGCGTACTACGGTGTTTACGAACCGGCGGCTATAGTCAAGTGGGCCTAATGAGGATATAAAGAGCGTCAATTCGTTCTGATTTCGTAGTGGGTAATTTACGTGGGTGTCCTTCCCTTCGAAAGGCTAGTAATTCTTGCGGGCAAGAACTCGATCATCGATCCAGATAAAACAAAACATAGTACATAAGGTAGGTACGCGTCAAGAGACTGAAGAGGCGAAACCATACCCAATTAAATCATACCCACGCGCTTGCTGCAAAATGCTCAAAACGGTTTAAAGAATCGGTAGGCTTGGTAGCCAGAATTTATAATGAATTTATATTCAATTATGACAGGAATAATGAACTGTAGTAGTCTGTTCATAATTATTCTATTCTATAATGTAAATAAGTGACCGAAAAATGTTCTGAACTGTGAGTGTAAAGAATGGCACCTAAGGTCCGTTTCTTGTCGTGCATGGGGACTTAGGCATAAAGTGCTCACAATTCAACGCGGTTTAATTGACTAAGTACACGAGCAAAAACGTAATATTCATTGAAAAATGGCAGTTAAATTATACAGGACTAGATTCTTAAAATTGAATTATATCTCGATTGGATTAACGTCAAATGAATTAAGTGGGCTCTAAAAGCCTTGGCCAAATTAATATACCGTGTAATTACTTAAAGCCTTTGCCAAATTTAAATTGCAAATAACACTTAAGTTTTTACAACTGCTTTTCACAAATAAAATAAATAGAAAACAGGTACTTACAGTTTGGGTATTTGAACTTTGTCCGATTCGGAATTGCGTCCGAATTCGTGCCACGATCGTCGGGCTCCTTGGGAAGTGGGCGTTCGATTACCGGGTGTCGCTTGTTGTTGCTCACCAGCTCCGCTTTGAAGAGCGATTTGCGTGTTTTGTGACAATTCAGAATAATCGAAAATCTGTAATCGAAAATATTTTTTTTTAAGTTAACTTGTACAATAAAATGGTATTTTTCTTTAGCAAAAGTAGGCGTGAATATTTTTTTTTTAATCTAATGAGTATCCGATAAAGTTTCTTTGTTTGTTTGAATGTTTGATTCTTATGCACAATCACACAACTTAGACTTGAAACTTTCCGGTTTTCATACCCTTTAAACACCAGATTAATGTCAGGTAGCTTAGTTAGTTTATTAATTTATATAATTAAAGTTATGATAAGTATGAAATAAAAAATAAATAAAACAGATCACTTCCCGTTTGACTCAAGTTCGATCTCATAGATATTACAGAATCCTTAAAAAGGTCTTTGGAAAATAAAACCGTATCAATTTTCTTACTTATGACGCGTGTCAGTTATGAAAAAGGGTATATAGCATTTAAGTTTAAGTTCAATCCTAAATTTAATCCCCCGAGGTTCTTAGAATTGCCGGGGATAAACATAGCTTGACAGACACATCAAAATATGGGCAAACCCACCCAAAATACCGATATAGAATTTCATTACAAGCGGATGTCCGCTATTCTGAACCTTTGGCGGCTTGGCTCGCTTTTTCTTATATAGATCTTTGGTAGTAGTAGCGTAGTTGCACTGTCCGAAAAAATATCAAATAAATCAAGGTTGCATGAACTAAAAAAATTGATACGAAGCCCAAATTCGAAATGACAAACTTGGGACACCACGCCCATGGTAGGTGTACGTATACACCAAGAAACACCAGGCGTAATATTATTAAAGGAACTGTGAAATTAATTAAAATTTCGATTGAATATCTACTTTATTTTCTTTTTGGTGTTTAAAATTTAAGATAGCAGATAAAATTAAATAGTAGTCTAATTAATTTCTTGAAGTAATTAGTGAAATTAATTCTTTTAGGTGGTTTTCTGGAGTTTGCAATTTTGTTGTTTGGAATAACTAAGTTGGCCCGCCCTGCGTATAAGTTTCTTAATTAACAAAATAATGCTGATCAATATAAACTTTGGTCTTGCCGCAATATTTTTGGGAACACCCTGTATGTATTAATCAATATTCAATATTTTCTTGGAATGCGTAAACACCAATTATAAATTATTAAAAAGTAATAAAGGAAATTTCAATTTGAAAGAATCAAGGCGATGATTTTATTTTGATTTTGAACAGTGCAAGGTTAACTACGGGTAGTAATATCTATATAATTGAGTTCTTAAGAAACAATTCTACGCGTAATTTAATTTCAATAATTAATATATGATATGATCAAAGATGGATGGTGAATTATTAGAATTGCTAATCTTTTAATCAGCCTTGATAAGAAGTATTAAAAATAAAATCATTTTAATTATTTGGCAACGCTAAAATTCTTCCATGAATATCGAACTACACATTAACAAAATCATTAATTTGAAGAGATTTAAAATAAGTTGTAAGAGATTTAAAATAAGTTGTAAAAGATTTAAAATAAGTTGTAAGAGATTTAAAATAAGTTGTAAGAGATTTAAAATAAGTTATAAGAGATTTAAAATAAGTTGTAAGAGATTTAAAATAAGTTATAAGAGATTTAAAATAAGTTATAAGAGATTTAAAATAAGTTGTAAGAGATTTAAAATAAGTTGTAAAAGATTTAAAATAAGTTTGTAAGAGATTTAAAATAAGTTGTAAGAGATTTAAAATAAGTTGTAAGAGATTAAAAAATAAGTTGTAAGAGATTTAAAATAAGTTATAAGAGATTTAAAAAGTTATAAGAGATTTAAAATAAGTTATAAGAGATTTAAAATAAGTTATAAGAGATTTAAAATAAGTTATAAGAGATTAAAAATAGTTTAAGAGATTTAAAATAAGTTATAAGAGATTTAAAATAAGTTATAAGAGATTTAAAATAAGTTATAAGAGATTTAAAATAAGTTATAAGAGATTTAAAATAAGTTATAAGAGATT
>JAEQBA010000625.1:40905-93414 GCA_019434445.1 Phalangium opilio
GAATAAATTCGAAGAGATTTAGAAAAATTAAGGGAGTTTTTTTTTAAAGTTATTGGAAGATTAATAAGAGATTGAGCGGCAAGTTTTCAAAATAAAAATCTTGTTTCGAAGACAATTGAGACGCGTGAATTCATGAGAGAATCGATCTATCTCCGCGATTACACATCGAAATTCTATCGATAATGGCTTAAGCGCACTTCAAGGATATATCAGCGCTCACTTCACTAACTTGAGGCTAAAATTATAATGAAGAAAATAAACCTTACAAATAAAACGAAAAAGTTCCTCTTGATCTATAAATTATAATAATCGTTATAATTCTCCATCATCCGCACTAAACAAAATAGTGAAAATTGAGGCGGATGAATCTTCAATATTAAAATACATAGTAACGAAGTAGTCTTAGTCTAACGCTGATTTTGAACGCAGATAATAAGAGCCAAAACCGAGATCGTGATTTTGATTATCGAAACGAATGTAATGTATATGGTACAATCGGGTACCGGCCGAAAATAATATATTCAGGTTGCGCAAAAAAAAAAAAAAAAAACTTTCAACCGCATCAAAAGCAATATAACCGACAACGCTCAAGGCAAATCCTTTGCACATACATAAAGCATGTCACACACACTTTTAGTTTCACTAAAAATTTATCGATATATACACATACAGAGTGTTTCTTATGAGTCTGCCATAAATTAAAGGCTGTGTTTGTTCTTTGGACAGAGAAACTCTCTGGCACTGACGTCACTAGTTGACTGTCAATAAAATTTCCAAGCATTCAAAGAGTTCTTTCAACTCTAACTATTTGATACAAAGGAAGCCAAAACTGTACCTTCAAGTGAAAAACATCTGTGATGCGACAGGCTTTAAGCTTACTGGATATGAAAAAAAGGAGTGAAAGATCTTTCAATTTTTCCGTTACGAATTCCTCGAGTTGCAATGTAAGATTTTGGGGATTTTGGCCCAGCCCATAGTTACCTAACAGATGCGAACGGTTAGAATCTGGGAGTAAAAAGCCCACCCCAAAAAAAATTGCAAGGATTGACAAAGAGTTAGACCCAAGTTTCTCATCGTGGGAATAAGAGCTTGGCGACGCGCGATCATCAAAGAACAGTTCAACCCTTTCGCTCGATGGTGTATCCCTGGCGAAGATGGTGGGGTATGACATTTTCCCACAGAAAGGTTTCAAAGGGGAGTTATACGTAACAGCAGGGTGGGTACCCGGACCCGGACAATAGCGCATGGTGGCTCAACTTGGAACACTGTTCTTGGTTAGCTCTTGGCCAGAAAGGCTCAAGCCTCCATGACGTGACAAGCGTCCTGGAATACACTCAGGTTCATTGTCACCTAAGACCACGGACCCTTCACCCCTACAGGGTGTATTTGAAAAAGGGTGGTAGAACCGAAATCCAGTGGTCTCTAAGGGCGAGTAACTTCTATGACATTTTGTTGTCCGCGCCACCGTTTTCAAGTTACGATTTCGGTGTTTTATGGATGACCACTTAAATTTAAGTAAGAAACTGAAAGACAATGCTGTTTTAATTAAGGGGTCAAAACACTCTAAACATAATTTGTAAACTGTGTCCATTGGGAAAAACATCATAGAAAATGTTAGACCCAAAATCGTCCATAGAATCCAATGCAATTCGGTTCGGTCCTACCACCCTATTTGGAACAACCTGTCTTTCCTCGTAGTGTCAAGGGGCAAAGGTTAAGGGACTCTTATATCCCTCTAGAGAAGTGTCAGATAAACTATGGTTAAGTTACTTTAGTACCGTTCCCCAAGTCTGATGGTAACTAACTTATTAAAACAAAGCGAGTAGAAATTCGTTTTCAAATCGTAAATAAATATGTTAAAGATAAAATTTAATAGATGCATATGCAGTAAAGTATTAACGATACCATAAGGAAAGAAGAGATAAACCTCTTTATAGACAAACAAAGCTTTACCTTCCACATGGCAAAACTCACCAGACACGCTGAATAACCCTACTGGCCCAAATTCGTATAAAAATCCTAAATTATGTGTTTTAACTACTATACCACTAGCGGAACCACTTGGGCCAGATACTCCAGCTACCATCCCTACCTGTAAGCAACGCGGGTAACCCCTCCATCCATAAAGGAATCTGACCCCTTGAACCCAACTAGAATCCAGATAGATGATCCCTCGAACCAAATTCAACAATACAAAGGGTTTCGTTGAAAAACTTCCCGACCAAAAAGTATTCAAGAAATAAAAAAAATTATATATATATGCAAATTCAAAAAAACTTGAGGAAGGGGTGAAGTTTTACTATAGACCCCCTTTTTATTTCCTAACAAATCGATTGTGCTCTGTTAAAAACCAAACTCCCGTCTAAAGAAGCGGTGAGGAAGATTTAAGGGGGACGGGGGAGGGGAAGGGTTAGATCCATCTTAAAGTTTGGGCAAAAAAATTCGTAGATTGCACAGATAAAAATTGAACTAGACTCGCCGGCAGGTAGACTTATAGTGGTGACAAGTAAGGATTAGAAAGTTGGATTTAAAATTTAAAAAATAAAAAACCAATGAGACATTAATCAATTTAGAGGCAAAACGAATTAATTTCGTACTACTAGCAAAAGCACCTGGCGTTGACCATCAGCCATTTTCAAACATGGCGTCAAATCGAACCCCAAAAGCCTTGCCCCTCTATAGGATACCAGGAACCATTGAACTAAATATTAGCAGAAGTATATAATACTTCTCTTTGAGAGAAGTGTACCACAAAGCGGGGTAAGTGTAACGTCACTCTTCCCAACATCGGAACATTTAGAGCAAGGTTACTAAACCGAATCACATACACGATAAATAGTTCCATCATCATTACTCTATTTAGCGCTTAAATATTTGGCAAGACGCGCTTGTGCATTTTGTCCCACGTCAAGACGAGGTTTGTGGGATGATTGCTGGGGGCTTAGTGCCAAACAACTATAGAATTCACCTTACGGTGTGATGCCCATTTGTAGTTTGATGAGCGGGAAAGCTAACTAAAAGGGTGAGCCTGGGAAGAATGACGTTACATAACTAAAGCATTTAGAGGATACAGAGTGTCATCCTTCTTCTATTATACCCTTCTGATATTAGTGAAATCCCTTGAAACGCGCGGACGTTTTCCATAAAAAAACTTTTCTTTGCATTTCTGGTAGCCATTCTTCAAGATGGCATCAGATTGGATAAATCTTTCTTGGTGCACGCCTACTACTTAAGAGCAATGTCCCTGCATACTTTCATTTGGGCGAGTATACCACAATTCTTATTGGAGGATTTTAGATTATATTTCACATTGTGACCGATTAATTATTTGCCGAATCTTAATTCGCTCCTCATACAACCGAAAGCTCCCTATAGATCATTTACAAAATTACATACAGAGAAACTAATGAACAAGAAGACGCCACAACACCAAGTAATTTCTCGAACCAAGAAGCATCGCCAGATGGAGCTCGAGTTCATTTACAAATTCGGGTAGCCCCTAGCGGTGCCTTCTGGCATGAAGGAATGTATCTAGCATGGTGCGCTTGTGTCTTTGGTCTATATTGCACATTGGAAGGGATTCAAATCACATAGGAAACCCTGTTTTTCAATGTTGAAATATGTCCCTTTCAAGATTTAGACCGCCGACGAAAAATAACATTTAATTCAATTCAAATGACCATGCAACATTTCCTTGACGTTCTTTAATTCTTTGGCCCCAGGTTCACTTTCTTGAAAGCAACCAGCCCTTTACCCCCTTTTCTGCCTGTTTGCACCTTTAGCTCCACAGAGGTCGGTCACTCGCCTTAAACTCACTCTCGGAGCGGTAAAGAGAACACAAAACCCTTTCACGACTAACTTTTTTTAAAACAGAGCAAAAAACTGCGCAGGTTGCGTCTATACGTCAAGGGTTAAGCGGGAAATGAAACGTTATAGCGCGAGAAATTCCTCCTTAAAGGGATAGTTTCAACATGTTGCAACGCTTACCGATTATGATAAGACTTGATAGTGTATTATTGCGAACCATTTAATTATAATCTCTAATTACTAAATACGTTTGCCTTCGAGTTGTTTTGGTTCCCGACATCGAGGTGATTCGAATCTTTATAGCCATTCTGCACAAAGTTAACTCTCGAAGATAACTTTTGCAATTTAAATAAAAATTAAGACAATTTAGTGGGACAACCTTTAAAGACTATCACTTTAATTTAGGGGTCAAAGCGCGTCTCTAGAACCGTGGGAGCTTCTTCGCGATTGCGACAATCTCCCCTTACCAAGTGAAAGCTGCGAGAAAGAGATCGACCATCAGGTAGGGAACACTTTTTCAACCATACTAGGAAAGAAAGAATCAACGCAATAATGGCCAGCAACCAAGACTAAATCTTAATTTTTTTTTTCTTCCATCACACCCCATGTTTGAGCGGCTTGGTTTGCCTTAAAATCCCTACTAAAGAACCGGTTTTTCGATACAATTTTTGGAGCAAACCAACCCACCCAAAGCGTATATCTACTCTTTGTCAAACACCGTAACGTACCGTATACGGACCCAAGAATCCAAGATCGTTGCGCCAAGTAAACTACACTTTAAGAAGAAGCCAAGGCTTAGGTAACTAGGCGCATCTTCCTATTGTTGTGATGGGACAGGAGGGCTAGGAGATACCTACAAACCAATGTCACCTGAGACGCTGGAGGCGTTAGGACAGAGTCTCTTAAGCCTTTGTAAGTGGTCTTAAGTGACATTGACTGCATACGAGGGGTGGTGGAAAAAGTCGTTACGGTTGTAGGTAGTTACGTAATATTGTCACGCTTTCATTTAGTTTTTTGACAAATGGATGGTCTTAATGTATAAAAGAGGCACCTCGAATATTTTTACGACTTGTTGTGATAGCAGAGCGTGAAATGGCTTAACTGTCATGTTTGTAAAGTATAGCTTCTATTGAAAAAGGTTTTCTTTTTTCTTTGTGAGAGGTAAATCTTCAAATGGATAAAAATAATTTCGTTCAAATTGGGTGTTAAACCATCTTACTGTAATGGCAGAAATATTTACTTTACTAAGTAAAACAGTACAATACAATAAGTTCCTATCTTTGGATTATCGAAAAAATGTGATTTCTTGCTGCGATTGTCGAATTTTAATAACGTCGAATGATTAATTTAGTTACATTTTAATTATGAACTAGTTTTTCGTAGTAGTAAGTGTAACGGAAATTGGGTTCTTATTAAACTTTAAAACTAAATTTCCGCGCTTTAGGCTAATTTAACTAGTTTCTTTAAAGAAATTTAAGTTTTGAAATAATTAAACTACCCCCCAATTTGTAGGTCGTTGGTATGTTAAATTTTCACCGTAGAATTTTGAATTGAGTAGTTAGATATTGGTTTTCTTTTTATAAATGCTAAATTGCCTTGTTTCAGTGCTGCTATCCAGAAACTCATTTGGCACCATAATTTAAATGATTTTAGAAGTTAAATAAAATTAATCTTAAAAAAGTAAAATATTGGGTTGGCAGCTTTAGCGTCCCTTTCAAATTAAACTAAACATTTTAAAAGTAAGAAATTTCCAATGGATCCAATTCCTTCATGTTCAAAACCTTTAAAAAAATTCCAGAAACTTGGAACGTAAGACTAATTAGCATATTCGAGAAATCAAGTAACAAAAGACGTAAAATTCATATTTGCTTATTATTTTAATAAACAAGCGTATCATTAGTAAGAAAATACGTTAATTATACTAATTAAAGGATGTGATATGTCCCCTCTCTCGTGTGTTTGTCTTAATTGCGAATCAAGTTCATCAAAACACAATTTGCAAAGACAAAAATTAAATCTAACAGATACAAAGAACGAGGAGAGAGCGGATCGGAGGGTACATTTTAATTATATTTATATTTCAAGTATGTAATGTTCAAAGGCACTAAGAGACCTCGTATACGGATTGAATTATAATAATAATCATCATAAAACAATGATAATGGCCGCGACCTTGTCGGCTAAAACATTATGATCTATACTAATAAATATATTTCAAAGGGCATACGCAATCTAATTTCGTACTTGGGGTTTATTTATTTTTTTCCTATATTTAAAAGAGGTAATGGTTTTTACCTCTCCGTGTGACGTAGTCCAGGAGAGGTTCTGTAACGGCCGTGTCTGTGTGTGTGTCTGTCTGTGTGTGTGTCTGTGTGTGTGTCTGTGTGTCTGTCTGTGTGTCTGTCTGTCTGTCCGTTGTTACACCCACGTGACCGCGTTCGCAGTTTGCGTATCGGAGCAAACGTGTTCGCCATTTCCGAACTGCTTTCACAGTCACGGAAATGGCTCCTCTACTTGAGTTCTCACACCACCATCTTCTGGTCTTTGTCCATCCCACACGGACACCAGTCTGTTCTTACTGGCTTCTAATCACCACCATCTTCTGCTCTTTGTCAATCCCACATTGACACCAGTCTGCACTTACACTGGCTTCTAACACCACCATCCACTGGTCTTCCGTCTATTCCACATAGACACCAATCTGTATCATTGGCTTCTACTCCATTATCATCGTTTGGTTTTAGGATATACGCGGCGATCAGCTAGGGTTACGAGAAACGTCTAGCCTCCCTAAGGTGGGATCGCCACCAAAGGTTTTCGCAATTGCGCTTTTTCCTTACTATTATAATGGAAACGAATCGTATATATACCCCAAATTTGAAAAAAGCGGGCAAGAGGGGTACCCTTCACTTTAAACGTCAATATTAGCAAAGTTTGAGAAGATAATAGGTATAACTTTATTTTAAACGATTTAACTATTATTAATGTTAATTATTGAAGATTAAAATAATTAAAAATAATTATATTTATTTAAATATTAAAGATAAACCTCTGGTGCAAAGAGAGAGATTATCATTGCCTCCTATATCTACCAAGGCCCGTGCATGCGATATATTTCCTTCATTGCCTCTTATATCTATCAAGGCCCGTGCATTGTGATATATTTCATTCATTGCCTCCTATATCTATCAAGGCCCGTGCATTGCGATATATTTTTCAAAACAACAACAAAAATGGGAAACCCCAACTCAGAAACATAATAACGTTTTCATTGGATACTTTAAGTTTATATAATCTTCTTGACACGGAGAGGTAATATTTTGGTTTTCCCAACTTGTTTTGGGAAATAAATTTTACCACGAATACATTTATTAGATGAATAAATTTAGGAATTTATGGGCAATACCCTAAAAATAATAGGGGGTCGCAAAGTTTAAAGTGATTGGCGTATGTATTAATATTGTTACGACTACCACTTTTAAAGGAAAAAGTCAGGTAACCTTAAAAGGACGGCCATTTAATGATCTCTTATAACAAAATAATTAGAATTTAATTAGTCTTAAAAACGAGGACTACTGCACCGCCATTAGTTTAGTGGCCTCTGCTAGCCAGAACCTCATACCCCCTTACCTCTCTCAGCCTGTGAGAATTCAACCAATCGCGTAGTTGTTAAGTGGTTCGATTTAGCAGACGCCACTAAACCAATGGAGGATGGCGCAGTACTCCTCGTTCTTAAGACTAATTAAATGCTAATAATTTTGTTATAAAATATAATTTTTTTATATCTATTTATATTTAGAAAATGGCATTTCTTTTAAGGTATAATGTTATGTTACCAGAACTTTTCCTTTAATATAAAATATGATTGCGTGTGGTATTTAAACCCAAGCGAAGAGAGAATCGTGAGAAATAAACACGAAGTCGAAGTTTAATGGCGACCGCTCCCATATTAAAATATTTTTGTTTTTGATTACCTTGGTGACAAATAAGACTCTAGTGTTTTGTATTCAAGGACAGTGGTCTTAAAGGGAACTTCTCCCCCACTATTCTCCTCTCCCCGAATTCTGATATACAATAATTAAAAATCAAAAAAAGCACATGACCTAAATAATTACCAGTCTTAATTAGCGGAAAAATGGGGGACTAACTCGCGATCTCGAGAAACAATACGAATTCAACGATCGTCAAAGCCTTGAATTTTTGCATATATTTAAATCAAATCCTTTAACTTTCACCGTACTTTCTTAATAACGGTATTATTGTTCTTTAAAATAAAAAACATTTCTTAATGATTGTATGTCACCCATTTGGATTCTTTTGGGGTTTTTCTGATAGATATTCGCGATTAATTGTCCCATGAATAATGATACTTTGCTGTAGTAAAATACTCTTCATTAGCGAAGAATAAGAAGTTATATCTTTTGTATTGCTAAGAACGACGATAGCGTTGTGTCACTTGGGAAATCTTCCCATAACTGCGATTAAGTTTAAAATACTACAATGTCGAATTCAACGCCAATTCATTTACGGGATAGAACAGTTCAATAGTAGAGAGTTTAAGCATCCCCTATACGCGTACGTGTAGCCACCTTTGACAATGCATTGGTCTAATGCACTGTGGAAGGTAGCTACACGTACGCGTTTAGGGGATGACTTGCTCGACAAAATAAAGCCTTCGATAACCATATTTGATTCTCCAAGCAAATGGAACAACAGATAACTACTATTTATTTCAAGCTCGAAATTATTTCTTACAAACTTCATAGCAACAATGAATATATTAGCAACTCCGAGAAACTGATTTACAGGGGAGCTACACGGACGGAGACTGAGATTGGCTACGTCATTATTCTAAGGGTATTTTTTCTATTCCGTCTGGCAAAATATATTATTATATTTAAGTAATTAATTCTAACTTCCTGGTTTGTTCCTAGCAGGTGTGGAAAAATTAAAGGTAAACATATTTATTTACAAGATATATAGTAGATGTACAGATCCTTGTTTATGCAAAATATCTGAGGCTCACTTTAAGATTGAAGGCCGACAATCAAATGGGTTGGCAATTCTCGGCAATTACAATTGAGGTTAGGAAATACTAATTCAAAAGATAAGTAACACCACTAAGGTGGACCAAGGCACGTTTTCCCAACTGCTACAATACTATAATTTTTTAAGTCGCTAATCTAACTTGTAATTTTCAAATTGGTTTCGAAATATACTGAAGACGTTGACTACCAACCAATAGTTAGGCTACTGCTTTTAAAGTATTTGAGTTAGTACATGGTATCCCTCCGCCATACCTTCCTATAGGCTTTTTATAATCACGCTACTTTCCTATGAGGGTTATGGTTTAAAGTATTCCTCAAGGATTTGTATAAATTAAATCTGTTAAACCAATTTAATTATGGTTTAAATAAAACTTAAAAATAATAATATATCTCCTCTTTCCGAGCGGAAATTCACGAGTGACAATTTTGTCAAATTATAACAAATATTTTGACACTTATTCGATCATAATTGAAAAGTTAATTAGCTTTAAATGGGGTTAACGAACATTAAACTCTTTCGCGCTGCTTTTCAATTATATATGTTAAATATAATAGAGGATGTCACGTGATCCGTCCACTTTCAAAAAAGAAACAAAAAAAAAATCGCCGGAAGAAACGGAAATTGCTCCAAAAATATTCGCCGACTTCCGAAACCCCTTCCAGGCTTTTTCCCAAATGTTTCTTTAGTTTTTTTTGGAGAGAAAGTGACTGGCGAAATGATGTTATCACCAGAGTTAAAAATAATGCAATTCCATATCTTTAAATATAAAAATTAATTCAGTTTTGGAAGAATTTTTTTTATCTCTTCGGGGTGTCTACGAGTTCATCTTGAATTTCAATCTTAATGGGATGAGATGAAACATTTATGAGAATCCCCTGGAGATTCTTTTGCCGGTTAAGGCCGAGATCCAATGAAAAGGGTTTAGGAACTGACTGTCAATGCGAGAATGGGCCGATGTTTCAGTTCCAGTACCTGTTCTAAAAAATTCGTAGCGTTGCATGGAAACTGAATATTAACAATAGAGCGGTTTTTTTATTTATTTATTTCACTTCATTTTAATTCGGACCATCTTGAAGAAATACAAGGGCTTCTTGGCGAACTGATAGTACTGCTAAAAGCCGAGCAGGATAGGTTCTGGGTTAGGGATGTTCTATTTTTATCTACAGCAGTTCACTTAGAACCAACAGCTTTCCCCGCCTTTCAGAGAGGGTTCCTTTATCAGTTAGTCTAGACACTTTCGCTGGACCTCGGCCTTTAAATTTGAAAAAAAAAGTCAAGTTTTTGACGAAAACATTTGATTTGTAGTACCAAGTCAAACATTCAAATCAAAATATTTTTCGGTTGCAATATTTTAAATTTCTAATAATGATTCCACCTGTTCACACTGACAGCTATTTTATACACAATACGGACTTGTCAAAAAAATTGTAATGAAACCGTAACTAAACACGAAAAAAGGTTAATTATGGAAATATGTAATGCAAGTATATTTCTAACAAGAACGTTTAATTAAATTTATCCTTTGGGTAAAGTCTACTGAAGGATGAGTGAAGATTCGAACCCCTTTATTAATATCAAGAAGTTATATCTAGTATCTCAGAGAGAAGGTATAAATTCGCCAGATTTCCAGCTTTATCTCCAGTCCAAACGTAGGTCCGGAGTCAATCCCCGCCTCTAAATTACAACCAGCATCTCATTGGTTCTTGAAAACTCACGTCAGCGCGACGACGCGAGTGACGAAAATTACGTATTTTCCGACTGAGGAGAGGCGAAATAGCCCGGCGCCTCCTTTTACGTCCCCCCTTGTATTTTGAAAGGGTGACTGGGACTATGGCGCGCGAATACAAAGGCATCTTATACCTTCTCTCTGAGATACTGATATAACTTCTTGTTAATATAAACTATGCCTCTATGTGTAAGGGAAACCAATCGAAAATAGAGTTACAATATTAAAAGAAGCATTTAATTAATTCATACGAAAATCATTATAAAAATCTTTCTCTTATGAAAATTAACATTACTCCATC
This sequence comes from Phalangium opilio, assembly GCA_019434445.1. Lineage (NCBI taxonomy): Eukaryota > Metazoa > Arthropoda > Arachnida > Opiliones > Phalangiidae > Phalangium > Phalangium opilio. Next base: position 51,789 of record JAEQBA010000625.1, read on the forward strand.
GCCGGTAATGCGGTTCACATACCAACGACTTTCACCAAAAACAAATGTTGAAATAAATACATCTTTTATTTTACAATTAATTTCCCTACTTGGCACCACCGAGTATGGAATATAATGACGGTAGAGTCTTCTTTAATTATAGTCGTACAAGACGAGTTTTTAATTGCGTTCAACGATAGACTTTGAGACGGTGATATACCCATACCGCCTCATTTTTCCAACTTAATGATTTTTCTAACCTTTTATTTAAATTTAAAATTCTAAGAAGAAAAAAAAATATGATAAAATCATTAAAGTGATAAAAGGGAGACGATATTATACTATTTGAGTACCTTTTAGCGAACCACCCAAACTTCAAATCCGGTTGGTTATGGGAAATTTAGTCCTGTTTAAGTCGCTTAAAGACTATGACCATAGATTCACCTTATGGTCTAATTACAAAATATTAACGTATATTCTAAGCTTAAGGTAATTATGATAATTTCATTTTCGCTTCATCATTTGTTTTAATATACCTAAATTTTTAATATTTAAATCTTATATTTTGGATGACGACATAATTGAGATTGATTTTGGGCTGGGCTAATTAATATATGCTAAATATCTTTAAGATAATCAGTAAACAACTTTGTTTACTAATTTTAATATAATCAATAATAACACCCGTCCAATAGCAGTATAGACGAAATTAAAGCTACGGGGTTTAATATGTAAAAAAAAATAAGTGTTTATCAACTACACATATAAATCTGCCAACAATTTTGGACATTGAACCCAAAAAAAATTAGAATCTCTTAATGAAAAACTAAAATAATTTTCATTAATCCCTTCGTGATTTAGCATCATTGCCTACACCAATACGTCACAGCTTTGATTATTTTAACCAACTTCTCTTGAACTCGCTAGTGCTACACTTCCTGTCAAAGAAATTAACCAATAGGCTGACATCAGATTATTGGATAACCCCATCTATACGTGAGAACCTAAACTGAAGAAAGTAACAATCGCGTCTTCCTCAATCAAGCATTGTCTTTTTTCAGATCGCAAGAATCAATCAAGCTTATCAACAATCGCTTATTTATAGTTACTACTATCGGAGCGGGGTTAGGCTTAGTTCGTGTATGATCAGTGTGAACCGACAAAAAGAATTTAATTAATGAAAATTATTAAAAAAGTTTCAAATAATTCGTCTCAATGATTGCGAGGAATTTTTTTTTAAGTATCTTACCCTCTAAACTAGTGAAGTTTTAGAAGTAGTTTGCTTCAGTTTTGCTTTGGATGAGTTCGTACCCCTAGTCTTAAAGGGATAATCCGTGTTAGAATTTTTTTCCATTTTAATCGAAGGAGCGTAAAAAATAATGATTATATCAATTGGAACCATGTTTCTATCTGCAATATTAAACAAGATACGAGCAATTAAGTTTTCGTAATGGATGGCACTACGCGTTAGGCTTTCCCTTGAAGCACTGGGAAGTACCCCTATTGGACACCTACCACCTGACGGATTCGTCCAATAGGCGTACTTTCCAGTGGTTCAAGGGAAAGCCTAACGCGTAGTGTCCATTGAACGCCATTACGTAAACTTAATTGCGCGTATCTTCTTTAAAATTGTAGATAAAAACATGGTTCCAATTGATATACTCATTATTTTATAAGCTCTATCGATTAAAAAGAAAACATTCTAGCACTGAGTATCTCTTAAGCCTTATTCTTGACCAGTAATCCCTAATTAACTATCATTTTAGTGAATTATAAAAACTTAGTAGTTATTTTATTTGGGTGGGCTAGCTATTTAGTGTTTAATGTCTACATAGACAGAAAACTCTTTCCGGTCTCCAGTCCCTAAAAACACAACAGGGAAACATTATAATGGCATCTCCATGCCTCTGACTGTATTGTGATCTATGATAATAATAACACGTGCTGCTGTTATCAGATATTTAAAGTTAAAAGGATAGGTGGTTATTACACAATGAATAATAATAATTCGTTTTAGATGATCCATTCACAATGAAGTGAACTAGAGGCTGGTACTTAATTTTATCATACCGTGAATGCGATTAAACCTTGTTAAGAGAAGTATAAAGATCTTTGTTAGTTGAATAATAAGAAAAAAACTGAAACGTAATCGCAGAATGTTCTTCCATTCTTGTCTTGGAAAAAAAAATAAAAACTTTTTTTGGAAAAATTGCTTTAAAAAAACAAAAAAATAAGCAAGCACCTTGATTATTGTTCATTTTTTAAACGTTAAGTACATAAAAAACAATGGTTTACGATCTGTTAGGTCGGATCTATGCATGGAATCAGGCTGTATTGTTCCATAGTCTCCGAGTGCTATGGGAATTTTTTTCTATGCTTTAATCTAATCTACGTTACGTTTCTTTATTCCTAAAGTTAATTTTTTTTCACTCCTATGAAAAGGGCATAGGTGCCTCTCTTGGGTACCAAAGAATTATTATTCATTTTTGAGGGGTTTCTTAAAGTGCAAGTGTCATACCATTCAAAGCTCCATTATTGATGGAAGTTCCAAGTACTTATTAGCATTTGACTTAGGTAAGGTTATCACACCATCAAGGGATTTTCCTGAAATCGAGTTCATGTGGAGGTCAAATATATATCAAGCTTGATAAATGACATTACACTATCCCTTTAAAGTAAATGAAAACCGTTAAAAACTTACAACTTTTACTTTACAATAAATATTTAACTGTGTACGTTTATTTTATGATTACACGGAACTGCCCATTTGGTTTCGTATCACTTGAACCTACACATTAACCGTAACTATTTACAATAGTACTAATAACCTCGACAATGCTACGCACTTTCTTTGAAACTAAACGGCAAAATCCATTTTTTACAACGAGAGTAAAAAAATACAGTATTAACGACCGAATCACGACAAAATTTCTCGCCAAACCAATTTAACTTGAAAGTACTCGAGAGATGAAATTGATTATGTTTAGACTAGTAGTATATTATTCGGGTTAAGTTGGTATTAGAATTAACGGGCAAATAATAATAATAAAAAAAATAATCTCGTGATATCATCCTATACTACGAACTTTGACCCTCGTTTTAAATATTCGAAACTTTCGAAATTATTTTTTTATGAAAGATATTTTATCGTAAATTCATATTTATTATCTATAAATGACAGTTATGTAAGTTTGACAGTATTAGGACAAATGGAGGAGTAGCCCAATGTGCTCTTACTTGTTAGAAAAAGAATTTATTTAATTTCCTCAATAATAATTAAGTAAATAATTCTATGTTTAATCTTCAAAAACTGCAACATATTTAACGCGTGAACTGTATGTAGAACATTAAAAATAAGTTTCCTGATAATTATTCATGAAATAACCGATTAAATTCATGATATTTCATCTTTAAATCTATGTACATAAGCTAGCGGTAATGTTTTTTATTTTCCTTTTTTCAATTTTAATGTACAGTTTAATCTATAATTACAAGATAAGATAAAGGGTTAGAAGTGAAATCGGGCTTTTGGCTTTCTTCGTTATTATTTTGTGGGTCATTTTAAAACACTCGTAAATAATTTAAAAAGCTAAAATGGCGGTGGCCGACGGTCGAATTTAATATCATACAATTATCTTTTCCTCTTATATGTCGTCCAGGTAAATAAACAAATATTTAGTGTATGGGAATTCCGACTACGTAATTAAAAAGATAAAATACAAACGACTTTTCGCTAAGCTTTCTAGAAAAGATGACGTCATAAAAATGGGATAGGTTCAAAAATTATCATCATTTTCGCAGAAATACAGTGTGTTCCAAAAAACGTGTGGTAAGACCAAAGTACAATAGAGTAATGGCAGTACTACGTATGCAAACGTCATACTCTTAGCTCAGTGTCATCCCCCTACTAAAGCTATAATTAGTGTGTTTTATGCAGTTTACACTACGACCGAATTTTGAATTTGGCGGTAGATATTTTTGGGTCACGTGACAGATGGGATTGGTTTAACTGCGAGGGTGCAAACTGAAACGACATCTATCTTTTTTGGAGGGCATTATTTCAACTACTTCTACCGCCTATAATATCAAATGCAATAAATAAATGGAGGCTGTCGATCGATCCGGAGAACGCGTGCACTCTTGAAAGGTATGACGTAGTTAGCTCCATTAATTTTATTGGTTAAGAACCCGGCGTAATGCCGAACTCGACCGAAAAAAAAAAAGAATGCAAGTTACGCCAGGCCAAACGGAAATTCCGTCGGGCTCGGCGTAAAAGTTTTCGGTCGAACACCTTTCCGACGCGTTTCCGTCGTGTTTTCGGTTCAGTTGAGTGGGAATCATTATTGACAGTCATAGGGGTGTTTTACAAAGATATTACCAATCGCGGGGCGAGCTATCCAGTAAATTACTCTTCATTAGACGAGTATTTATTTTTGCACTTGGTTCACGGATAAAGAGAGAGAGTTGTAAGACAATTCGGGTGCCCATTCTATGTTTTGCAATGAAGCGTATAGCCTTGCGTTTTATCACGTACCAATACCGTCTCTGTCCTATATATTTCCTTCTCCGCAATTCCGCAAACAAAACCTTGGTTTTAAAAAAATTTTATCTCCGTCTGTATTTTTTTTTTAATATAATAAAATGAGGGTATAATTTTCCTACAAAATTAGCGACACAATTCTCACGTCACGTTGCTTTTTAATTGAAGTGAAAGTTTTCATAGAAATAAAAAATTATTTAAATTTATAACGAAATTGAGCCTGTGGTTTTGTACAAAAAAAAGAAAAAATTATAATTTAGATTTTTCTATCTGGAGAGTTTAAAAATGAATTATGTGTTATGTCCTCCAATCTCTTGTACCGATTCATTATAAGAAGTCCATAAATATGAAGTTAAGATACGACATTCTTACAATAAATGGTTTAGTTAAGTTAAACGGACCTTTTCATGAAATAAATAATTTTAAATATTGCATTTTTTCACATGACTTGCTCCAGTTGATTGGAAGTATTAATTTAATATTTCAAATTGAAATAACTAAGGATTTACTTTACGAGATGAACCTTAGTTCATATTACAGTGTGTTCATTGTTGGTAAACGAGCCAGTTTTTGGCTCATTAACGCCAAGGAACAATAGACGCGTTAATTGGAGTTATCCGGAGTTGGGGGGGGACATTTCGGAGAAAGGGTTTGTTGTAATATCTCAGTATTGTTGAACTTTTCAACAATAAGACCATTTTAGTTTTTTTTTTAATCTTTTTTTCATAAACTCGTAATTAAGATAATAATACGACACCTATCAAATTTCCATGTTTTAGTTTCGAAATGATTAATATTTAATGGTATAAACCCATGATAAAAGCACTTGTCCTTAAAATCATGTTCAAATAAAGCCGCAAGGTGTCTCTGTCTCAAAAGGGTTTAACCAAGAATACATTCGTGTTAACTAAGAATATTGAGTGACTAAGATTCTAAACCCATACTCGCCTACTTTATGACGCTCAAAATGGTCATATTTGATTATCTATTACTTAAAATTATTTATTTTATTTTTGAATAGCTTACAGACTAGGAGGATTAATACCATTTACACAAGGATGCCTAACTTTACACTCATCCAGTGAGTCAAGCCTCCTTGTGTAACACCTGTAAATGGAATGAATCCTCCTAGATTGTAAACTATGTATGATTTTATTTTAAATGCAACAGTGAGACGAAATTAGTACCACCACGTCACAATATTCCAAGTAACGTCTATGAATTCTTGGTTTTTCCAGTGAGTAGGCCAATGAAAAGACAGGAAATAGGCGGACAATTTTCAGGCGCAAAAATTAACACGTGACAAACAATTTTTTAAGTTTAAAACGTGGGCAATTACATCCTAAATATGGGACAAACTAAAGCATTGTCGAGTAAATCATGATTTCTCAATTATATCATTTTTAATTTTTTCATCGCAACTAGTAAAAAAAATTTCAGCCCAATTAAAGAGGATTTCATTTTTACACCCAAATTGTTAAATTGTCCCTTTTGGTTTAAGGCGTTGTTAAAAATGTCGTGGGCGAAATATAAAATGAGAATGAGTTGATAATAATTTTAACTTAATTCTTGGAAACATTTATGTCTCGAACAACAAAAAAAAAAAATGGATTGCGAAAACAATAGGGTTTAAAAACTAAATTTATATTTTAATATTTTTCAGTTTTTTACGAAAGAAAATTGCGCTTTATTTTTGGATGATCTGACCAAAACTGTGAAGTGTTAGAGTGGTGTGGAAAATAACCTATTCCATTCATTTTATGAAGAATAGACCCTTATAAAAAGTCGAGGGTAAAATAGACATTTTCGAAGTAAAAAGGGGTAGGCAACCCTCAATATTGGGACATACAATGGGGTTGACCCATTGCTGTCTCTGTGCAGACTCACAATACAAACTGACTACAGCGCAGGCGTCATCGAAATGGTCTAGAGAGTCTGGTATTTGACCACCTTATTTATATAATTATCCAAAGACGTTAGATATGACTTTAAACAAAAGTGCTTTGATGGACTGGTAACGTTAAAGCCCTTTCTAGAGTCTTTGGATCCACATACTGAAACACTATCAAGCAGACGACACTTCGGCCCTCCATTTTGTAAACCGTTTATTCAAATTCAACATTTTGTTAAAAATTAATCTATTAATTTTCTTATCAGAAAAAGAACGAGGCTTTACAATTTACATTGGGAATACCAAACTATCTTGACCATGGACTGCAATTCATACAGGGGCACATATTTTCGTCTCCAGGCGATGTTTCATGTTTACAGTAAATAAATATTGTATTTATAAAAAGTGGTTTGAGAATTCTAAAAGAGTGATCTATCATAAACGTCGTGATGTTTAAAAGATTGCCTCCTAATAAGAATAATTTTTGTGAAGAAAGCAATTCTTAAACTTAATTCACGTCGTTTAAACGTTTTGCCAAATTTGTCTGTCGGATTTTCAGTATATTTAATTACGTACATGTGTTTATCGTAGAAACAGGTTTTTTTCTTAGGAACAACCTTTAAAGAACCGAATTTACTTGACTAATCAGGGGGAACTGAACCCATTCTAAGGAAGAACGTAGTTCAATAGACCATTTCGATGTTAAACTCCCGCCTTCCATCTCACTTTTATTGACCCCTACGCTGTAGCCATTCAGAGATGGTAATATATCAACTCCCTTACATGTCCCAATACCGAGGGTTGAATACCCCCTTTTCTTAAGCCGAAAAGGTCTATATACTCAATAAGATTTTCTGAACCACATGTGGTTTGCGATACAATGGTTGTTTTTAACTCCATTTTGAAAATACCAACCCCCCCCCCCCCAGCTAATTCAAATCTTGAAAGGTTAAAAGTGTGACAAGAGTTACATTGTTAACTGTGTAAATGGCTCCAGAAAGTTTCGTCAATAACAGCTTTATAAAATATTCGTCCACCTGCACTTCAAGGTTGTTCTTTTCATGTTAGTATCACGTGTTTCAATCATAAGAAGTCCATCTCAACGCTACTACTTGTTCAATTTATTAATGGAGTGTCATGACCCCTAATCATATCGATTAAACGGTTTTTCAAAGTAGTTGTAAACACAAAAATTGGCCCAAAACGTGAACGAATAAAAAATTATCAGGTTTTTGTATTCTCCAACCAAAAAGTGGGCGGATTTAAACTCGATTAGCTAAAGGTTTTTCCGGGGGTCTTATCAAACTTTTAAGGTTAAAGATGCTAGGTAGAACTTAAATCTGTTAATGAGATATTAGATGACCTTTTAGATAAAACTCTAAATAACCTTTATATTTTTATTATTTTTTTATATATATAATAGCCAAAATTTCTTTAAATACAGACTGTGGTATATGGATATATTTTTTCGAGGGTTAATTAACTAAAGAAAAAATCGATGATTAAAACCATAAGTTCATAAGATATATTCCATAAGTTTGTCACTGGTTACTGAGAGAGTGTCATGAAGTGATGTATGTTAAACGTCATAGATTCTCGTTACGTAAAGCGAGGCCTGATGAGGCGCAGTCAAAGTTTTAGGACAGACTAAATAGGAATACGGACTGCTAGCCGAGTGTAGTCCGTAGTCGTTCACGAACTAGCTCTCAGTAAGTCTCTAGCATTACGAAGTGTCATACTTATGAAATATATCTTATAAAATTATGTTAAAACTGAATTTAAATATGAATTGCTTTTGTAAAAGTCACTAATTTTGACATATTTTGAATTTAGTGAAAATCGGGAAGAATTTCCTGACTATGCAGTCTTTGGTCTCAAACATACAAACAAACCAATTCTCAATTATTTATAAGAAATATCTAATATTTATCGATAGAAAATCGCTAAAATAGTGACGTACACCTCGGTAAATTTAAATATATTTCCGCTAGAGAAATATACAAGTGAATTTAGGTTGATAATTTTTTACGCGTGAATTTTGAAAAAGAAAAAACCCATCGAATAGAGCCATCGCCACTTTCGCTGGCATATATAATATTTAAAAGCGAATTAACTGCTTGAAGAATTACAATAGCGACTATACCCCCATGCCTACATATCACTACTCGTGAAGCCCTACTGACTTCAACGAAATACAATTGTACTTTTGAGATTGTTCAAACGTGAAATACTTTTTTCTTAATCACGCGTTGTGAGTCGTGGTGAATATTGTCACTTTGGGGAAATGCGTTTCATTAACAAAATACGACGATGTTAATGCTTGACTAGTTTTAACAATACTGACTATTTTTTAACCGGGAAATGATCCTGTACCGATTTTTTTAGATTTAAATAAAATTTGGCCCTCCTGAATGATATGTTTCAACGATAATTTACTAAGCCTGATTGATCATAATTTTAAAATAATTAGTTTTAAATGTTAATGAATTTTCGGAAATGTTAATTAATTTAATTAGGTTTTAGAAAAATCAGAAAACATTGCTTAAAATTATGATTAATTGATTCGAATTAATTAATTTAAATTTCCTAATTATTTGAAAATTAAAATTTGCTGATATTGTTATCAGGGGGGCCAAATTCAAGCGACTAATTTTGATCGAAAACTAACAAAGTTCACCAAACGCGTACGTGCAAAGTGTATATAATTTAGCAATTTAAATGATTTACAAAAATGACCGCACCTTTCAAATATTAGATAAACGTTACACGTACGTGTTCTTCGCTAGTTTCTTTAGCTTGGTAATCCATCACCATAAATAAAAAGATGATTTTTACCTGAGGAAGTCCAGCATTGTCCCTCGGAGTAATGGTAGCCTCTCCAATGCCACTGTCCGGCGATGGTAGGTCAACGGACAGACCCTGTATTCCAGTTTTGTAAGATGTTCCTCCGGTTCTTCGCATATATTGATCAACGAAAGCCGAGCTGTCGTTTCCACCACCGTCACCGTAGGTGGCCAAATGCTGGCGGACAGTTTGATACTGGTCAGTCGGCGTGGTCGAGGGCGAATAATATTCCCGGTAATAATCGCTGGGTGTCAACGTGTAAACGCTGGACGGCGCCGTTCGACTGGATGTCGTCGATGTGGTTTGGGCACCGTACTGTGGTGGGGCCCCCGCAGCCGCTACCGCGACAGCGTTACTTAGGACCCCGTACTGGGCCATTCCCAGAGTCTCGTAGGTCGCTTGGCTTGAAATATTGGCGAAAACTTGAGTGGGGAAGGGCTGGGCAGCGGCCGCGCTTAACGAAATGACCGTGGAGCCCTGGGATCCGTTTCCGTTCATATCGTTTGATTTTCCGGAGTCCGGCGAGCCCAATGGTCCCGAAATGGGGGAACCGGTAACGGCGACGGCCGTCGGTGCTAAAGGCGCTGTGACAGCGACCAAATCCACGGGGGTGTGACACGGGGACGAAATTAACAAGGCTTCCGATTTCACCGCGTTAATGTTCTGATCTTGGGCGGGAGGTGTCGGTGCCAGGACGCCCGAATTGGGGCTGCAAGGACTGGGCAGTCTGCTGGAACTTCCGTTCAAGGGCGACGGAGTTGACTCTTGCTTAATGACCAAGACACCAATTTGATTGTTGGTCAAATGATGATGGTGATTATTTTGAATTTCCGATGGGTCCCCGATGGGGGAGACGTTGCCGGAGGCTCCAACGACAACTTGCGCTTGGGAATGTGGCGAAGAAGCGACTTGCGTAGAAATAACTCCACCGGGAGCTATGATGACCGCGGATCCAATGCCGTTCAAGTTAACAACCTCGTGTTGTTGGCGCGCGTGATGGATCTGTTGTGGCGAATCGGGGTTTACGATGACCACGCAAGGGGGAGATTCACGTGTATGGGTGTTTCCCACATTGTCGCTTTGTTGACGAGCCAACCTTTGACGCAATTCGATTTGATCGCGTTTAGCAGCCGCCGCGGCTGCCCGGTTCAGGTAAAGGTCGACGTCGGACTGGGTCAAAACGCGCGCGTCGTGTTCGTTATTATCTTCTTGGTTGTTGTTGTTGGGAATTTCTCTTCCCCCACCCGGTGTTTCGAGAACGACGGTAGACGAACGCGCCGTTTCGCCGGGAACCACCTCGCTCGATGCCGCAGCCGCCACTAGGTCAGCCGTCGAAGCTGTGGTGATGACCGGTTTTAAGGCACCCCCGACAATCAAGCTCGAGACGACGGTGGACGGGTTATCGCGATCCGACGATACTGACGAAGGTATAGACGTCGAGGTAACCACTCGCGCTCCGTTCGGTGACGTCACGGCCGTACTAAACCAAAGAAAAGAATAACCAGGGGAACCCGGTTAGAGTGAGTGAGTGAGAAAATTCAACGTAAGAAAAAGGGCGGGAGGAAGAGAGGTAGATACTCGCGGGAAGAAAAAAAACTCCGAGAGATAAAAGACCTCTACCTCTCTTTCCGAGGTAAAGGGGACGGAAAGAGTTAGGTGTCGCTGCTCTATGCTCCCGAACCTGCCCGCCAGCCAAATAAACCCCCCCTCCCGACTCACCTTTAACCCTTTATTATTTGCAAACGCCTTCTCTAACTAAAAGCGCATTACAATTTATTAAAAATGTTAATCCTAATATTTTTAAATCTAAGTTGTGATCTAAGATCAGACCAAATAGTGATGTCAAAGAGACTATCACTATTTTTAAATGACATTAGATAGTAAGTTCCTCTGAAGTCATCATTTTTGTACAAATCTTTGAACTATTTCAACACCTATTTTATTTTCTAATAACATTTTAAAATTTCCGCGGGGAAATGCAAGAGACATACAGATTCTTAAATTTGTTTTTTCACTTTTTGGTTGTTAGTTATGGAAGGCAATGTTTTTAGATATAGTTTTTACGCAGTTCCCCTCTTTTTGGTCCCATTATTAAACCAGAGGTTGAATTTCTCTCTCTCCTCTTGGTTTCTCTCTCTCCCGCCGAAAGTGGGAGCGAAAAAAACGGTCGCTATGACGACGATAGGGTGACGATAATGAGAAAACTAGGATGAGGAGAGAGAGAGAGTGAGAGTAAAAACCGGCTACCTTCCATCTTCCCATGGATTGAATCCATCTCTCTCCATGGATGAAATACCCCATCCTACAATGCGGACTTTACTACATAAGACGACTGTGCTGCTGAGGGATCATAATTTTTTCCGTCTCTCCCTTCTTTGGCTAAACCCCCATCACCTCATCTTATGTTTACCTCTTATACCATCTCGAAAATCTCTTCCTGAAAAGTTTTTTCGCCGAGATATGTATCTAACGAGGGGCTAGACACTTTCTATTAGATAAATATATTTAAAATATTTCTTTATTTTTAACAAAATGACTTCAAATAAAGATATTTTAACCTAATTTTTTTTAATTTTTAAGGCTTATTTTAAACAGAATCATTTATAGACAAATTCGGAAATTACAAACAGAGAAACCAACATACAGGGGCGAGACCGCCATTGGGGTATCCTACCTCGTGCCAAGAAGCATCGCCAGGCGAGAGGCTAGCCAACTCCCACTGCCTCTAGCGGTACTTCTTGGCGGTACCCATATTCCTGAATGAATGATAATCAACGCCCAGCCCAAACCGCTTCACCTAGATGACTGAAATTTTGCAGGGAGTTTACTCTTACGAAAAGGTACTCAATAAAGAATGCTTATCGAAATCCGCGGCCATATTGAAAAATGGCGACCAGACACGTAACCTACACCTTCTTTAGAGATAATATTAATATGTTTCAACTGATTTCTCTAATATCTAGTATACAGGTTTGCTATAGAGTATACAAGAGTTTTGGGGCTTTTAGGTTTATAAATGCCGCCATCTTTCAAAATGGCTGCCCGAATGGCCTAAAATGTCATTATACTACTTGTCGAATCCCTCGCTCGTAAGCGATAGAAAGGAGAGACGCTATTTTTGGGTATTCAATTGAAAAATTTAGAAAAATTATCGAGAAACGTTGAGAAATTCACGGTCTTTTTATTAAATTTTTCATTCATAATAAACTTTTGAACTATATTCCGAAGGGGTCCCTTTTTACAGACGGGAAGGGTTAAAGCGTAGTATTGTATTGTCTGTAACAGAAGGGAATAGACTATCCCAAAACTCCTCGGACGCCTTTCAACTTTTTTACACCCTTTTATAGACGAAAAATTTATGAAATTTAAAAATTAAGCTCAAAGAAAAGGGTTGGTTGTTCCTTAGCTGCCACCAGTCTTTGTATTTCCTTAAAGTTTGTTCCGTAACACCGCTATTCTTCGGCGCAACTCGCAATGGGAGTCAATTTCGACAGAGTTCTGTTACGGATAAAGCTCGCCTGGGAGTCAATTTTCAATTGTTTCGACTTGACAAACTACAGTCAGACCGGATTTTAATTTTTATTTCTCATTTTAAGAAAACCCGCGTCGCGTTGCATGATGGGAGAGTATGAGTTTCATAAGCTGATAAGAAAAGGTGTGTTTTCAAAGGAATACTTAAATGGTTGAATTACGAAGGTATGACGTATTAAATTAATGGATATGAGAAGGTAATTTTAAATTTAAATAATTTAACCTCACGGTGGGTCAATTTGAAACACCAAAACTCTGATGCGTTTCCAACTTTACATAAGACCATAAGTTTATAAGATATGTTCCAATGGTTGGGACTTTGAGAGCTAGTTTGAGTTGAGAACGACAAGCGAGAATTGACTACATTCGGTTAATTTTGCAGTTCATCTAGTCATATTTAGTCTGTACTAAGCCTTTGACATTGTCTCACCAGGCGTCGCTTTAAGAGAATCCATGACGTTTCACCTACGTCACTTCATGAAAAGCTCTCAGCAACCAGTGACAAGCTTATGGAACAAATCTTATGAACCGTTTGAAAAAGCCGCACATTTTCTAATGAATTGTGTCTGTTCTTGCAAACTTTCACATATTTACATTAAAAGGTTAAAACCAAAAGGTTATAGTATAAACGCGGCTTCAATGATTGAGGGTGTCGTAACTACTTGCGTTTACAGTAATTAAGGCTCGAGTAAATAAGGTTTGAAAAATAATTATTTTGTAACTAATTTTCACGGTCCCAATGCATAGACTAACTTTTGGACGTCATAACTGTTAGTGGTGTGACAGATCAAATTGTCCTCTATTAAATGCTTCCACAAACTTAGGATTATATCATAGAGGCCAAGAAAAATATTAACTTTTAATACTTTTAGCCTTTAGGTAGCTCTTTTAAGCAAACAATGTATTCTCCCTTTTTGCATTTTTCTGCGAAAAGAAAACACCGGTTTTTTGAAACGTGATACATCTAGCTACTGACTGCTTTATAAACCATTAGTTATAATGAATTTCTTATTTAAAATGCTTAATTATTCTTTTTGAGGCTTCTTCGCATTATTTTACCCTATATACGTATCCGTTCGCCCCCTACTGGCGGAGAAAAAAATACAGGATGAGTGAAAAAGAATGAATCCCTATTAAAACTGAAAATACTAAAACAAAACGTTTTTTGCAAGTACATCCTATCCTAGAATATTTTGACACGCTTGACTTTTGTAAACAAAAAGGTTAAAAATTACGGGAAAAAAAGGGCCTCGTTCAGACCTAATTTTTATTTATTTTTTCCAATTTTATTTAAATTGGTGAAGGAAAAACTTTAAATTAAAGGTGAAGTAAAACACTTGTGTTTTGAGTCAGCTCATTTTGGGAAATGTGTGTTTATACAAAGCCAGCCGAGTTACCTGTCAGCCCGTTTGAAAATTTTTATAATTTTTTGGGAGGCCATTTTAAAAGATGGAGGCAAATCAAACACGAAAAGTCGTAACGCCCGTCTGTAGGATATAAAGAAGCAGTGACTAAATATTAGTGAAATTGGTTGAAACGCGGGGACACTATTTTTCAAGATGGCCGCGGATGGTGCGTGTCTACTGCTTAAGCAAATAAGCTTCTTTGATATAACTAAGAGGGAAAGACATGGGGGTAAAACTTTGCCTTCCATCTCCCTTTTCAGCGCCTGCACTGTAGTCTTTTTGTATCATGAGAGTGCGCAAAGACGGCAATGGTATGTCCCGATACTGAGGGTTGCCTACCCCCTTTTTTACATAGAAGAGGCTTATTTTCAGCACCCTTCAATCGGTTTATCCTGTGTGTTCATTATCACCCAGTCAGAACTTTAACTTAAATAGAAATAGATTTTATATCTAACGAGGAAGCAGAATTAGTTATACGTAGCGCGTTTCATCTGCCTTTAAAAAGTCTGATATTACGAAATTTATAAGTAAACAATTTGAATAGATTGAAAATCACGCTAGACATACGATAGGTAAGCAGCAACTAACCGTGCCCTACCATACGGTCCCTACCCTTTACATATAGGTCAATCACGAAGCCGACGGTACTTCGTTCACGATGAGGGTTAAAGTTCAAAATTTCCCCCTCTGGGTAATAATTTGAAATTATTCCTTCTTCTAACCGAGCTTCTTCTGACATAACCCGGCCGGCCGAAATTCAACCGCCAGATATTAGAACTAACCTCTATAGGTAGGTAACAACATCGTACGTACATCTTTCGAATTCAAAATGAGAGAATATTCATTTTTCCAAAGATGCGCGATGTTCATATATATTTTTTTTCGCTTTATATGGAAGTTCAATGACCGACAAGAAAATTAGGATTAAATAATACTTTAATAAAAATCGTTTATTTGTTACTCGGAAAAATTTCTTTGAAAAATAGTTGAAATAGCGGCGTTAATGGCATTTTAAATGGCCGTGCAGCTTAGCAATTGCTTGATTGCGGAGTTAACAATAAACTCTCGTTCCTATAAAGAATCGCATTTGAGCAAGGATAGAATATTAATTTTGAATTTAAGTTACCAGAAAGGTGAAGACAGGCCGGAGTTCAACGTATTGTCAGTCATACATACTGATATTAATCAAAGTTTAATTTTTCGTTCGTGGGTGGGTTGGATATACAGGGTGTTATAGAAATGATGTAATGACCGAAGGAAAGTAAGTTATAAGGGCGATTTTTAGTCGAAAATGTAACTGCTATGACATTTTTTTGCATTAATGGTCACTGTTTTCAACAGGGTTGCCACGAAATTTACAGATTAAATTCCCTGGCTTTTGAACGTTTCCCTGACCTTTTTTTAACATTTTCCCTGACGTTTTTAGGTCCATTAGTGTATTATTCTATATATAAGTAATCAATTGCATTTGTTGTTTGAACCGCAGAATTTAACCAAATTCCCCAACCTTTCCCTGACCCTTATGGCCCATTTTGAAATTCCCTGATTTTCCGAGGTTTTCCTTGACCTGTGGTAACCCTGATCAAGTTATGATTGGAGTGTTTTAACCCTTTAAATTTAAGTAAGAAACTGAAGGCGATTTCAATTTAATAATGGTATCATCCGTAAAAAAATCCAATCATAACTTGAAAACGGTAACCATTTTGGGAAAAATGCCACAGAAGATTATCGACTCAAAGAACCAACTCTACTTACTTTAGAACACCCTGTATATATTATTATTTTGTATATATTATTATTTAAATAATCCAGCCTGGTAATGTTAAATTAATTTGAATGGAATGGAATTAATGGGATTAAATGGCCTAGGAAATTATTTTAAATTTATTATAATGAGCACTTAAAATACGAGCATGCTGAATTATCGAGTCAGTTATTCAAAATTCCTACGCTAACACCCAATATCAAGCAAAGTAACAAATACTAATATTAAAAAAAATTATGTCGAAGTCAGGTTTAAAAGATAAATTCAAGATAAAATTTACTTCGTTTTAAATCATTCATTACTGCTAGAATTACTAGAATCGATAACTAATAATTCTCACATTTGGCTCATGGTAAATTAACTATTAGCTTTAAATTAACATTACCCCTGGAAGATTCCTTCTCTGTTTGGCAAGAAAGCTTTGCACTAGCAACAGGGGTGAAATCTTCCAGGGATAATGCGTGCGCCCAGTGTTTGCTAATTAAAAGCTAATTAATTTAATTCTAGTTATTGATTCTAGCATTTTTAGCAGAAATGAATGATTTAAAGTTAAAAAAATATGAGTTCGATTTTTCCCTATAAAGAACTTAAATAATTATTTTTTCCTTGTTAATAAATCAAAATTTGGGAAAGGTTAATTATCGGGTCAAACGTTTACTGCATACATCAATATGACAAATAATGAGAATTAATTCGCTACCTGAATAAATTCAATTTAACTCAGTTAAATTAGCCCTTAAACTAGGTACGTGCGAAATATAGATGGATAATGAATGATAAATATGTTAAAAGAAAAAAATTATCCAAAGATAATAAAGAATTTCAAATAGTCTTCCTTTTAATAAAAAGTCCTAAGCAGAGGTTAGTAAGGGGCCCCCAGGGGTCAAAATCCTCTCGGATGTACTCTGTAAGATTAAATGATTCTGTATTAAAAAAGTAGATGACTTTTTGGGATTTATCTCCCTCTAATGGACGAGGGGGGGATTTGGTATTAAGAGTCTCTCGGAGGGTGATGCTAGGTAAATATATATAAAAACCTTGATTACGTCCTGAATTTAATTGGACTGATGAAAAAAATCGGTGTTTTATTTTTAGGATCGTCATAATGGTCTTATAAGAACAGTACCCAAGTATCTTTAAAGTGTAAGTGAATAAGCGTTTTTATTGTTTTATCATCTTAAAGGCCGGGAAACGGCGAAAAGGGTTCTTGTCAAACTGAAAACCGTGCATCGAACTAACAATGGGCGACCGTGCTTCAAACTTTTTAGGGGTTCTTGTCAAACTGAAAGCCGTGCAAAGCGGTTCTTGTCAAACTGAAAGCCGTGCAAAGCGGTTCTTGTCAAACTGAAGATAAACAATGGACAGTCTCTTAAATGGGGGATGCAAAAAGTCGGGGAAACAATATTTAAGAGATTGTCCATTGTTTATCTTCAGTTTGACAAGAACCCCTAAAAAGTTTGAAGCACGGGCGCCCATTGTTAGTTCGATGCACGGTTTACAGTTTGACAAGAACCCTTTTCGCCGTTTCCCGGCCTTTAAGGATTGGATTGCCTCGATAATTTCTGCCATTGCTGGCAATGAAAGCTAATGTCTTTCACGAATTACTTTTCCCTGATTTTTACTGACAAACGCAGCAACAAACCTTGCCCAGTAACCGAAACTTCTAAAGAATTCCTTTGCCCTGATAATTTCAAACCATTGCTGACAATGAAATCAGATATCTTTAATGATTTTCTTTAAAATCCTACATCATCCACTTAAATACACTTTCTTTCCATTCCATGAAGTTTCCTGATTTTTCCTGATGACGTTGCAACGAAGGAAACCTGTTTAATCTTTTATGATTTTCTTAAAACTCCCAAATCATCTATTAAATACTCTCTCTTTGCATTCCATAACGTTTCCTGAATTTTCCTGACAAACATTGCACCAATAATAAACAAAAACTTTCCCGCTAAAATCTGAAAATCCAAAACAAAAGTGGAAGAAATCTTATATTAAATTTGCTATATATGAAAGCACGTATCACGGGCCCTTTAAAATTCTCCTAAATTCTGGGAGAGGTATTAATAAAAAAACGATGGTAGAGCTTGGGGGAATTCGGAAGATGATGAAGGTATGATAATTATAGAGTTTCATCGGCAAAAGATTCAGCTAGGGTTGGCGACGCCAGCGGCAAGAACTTACTTTAATATATTATTTCTCTCTCGCTCGCTCTCTCAAGGTAGGAATAGAAAATGACAGTTCTTTAATTCAGTAAGGGGTCGTTTTATAAATTTTACGAACGCTAATAAAAGATATACGCGCATAAATTACAAGCAGCGGAAGGGAAGACCAAATTACCAGAAATATCTTTATATATTTGGACGAAAAACGTCTTTTAGAGCTTCCAGTTTGGAATATCAAATAAGCGTTGGTCGGAATGACAGGAGCCTATTCCCATATTAACATTAGTAATCTAATGAAATCGTTATTAATAGATCTCGCGTTACGTTAATCGGTTAAATGATAAATTTACTTATCAGAATCTTCTATAAATTTACGACGCGTTACCAACAGACAGACGGCGCGTTACTAACAGACAGACTAAGCTGAGTGTTTCTTATTATAACACTACCACCATTTCCATTATAATAACTAACCGTATGCAAAGTATTAAAATATAAAATAAACCGAAATATTTAAATAACCTTGAATTTGTAATTAAGTCAGTGTCAAAATTTCGCGCCCTTGTGTTAATGTAAAATAAAACTAGATTTTATTATTGTATTAAGATCCGTTTCGCGTGTTACACCTTCACCTATGACCTTAAATTCTTAAAGCTTATACATCTTTAGCCGTAATGCAATTCGCCAATCAACTACAATATACGAACTGTTAGTCAGTAAGGTAATAAATTGATTTGCCCAGACGGATTCGTAAACCGCGTATCATAGATCCGCTTTCAATTAATCAAAAAACTAGTCGGCGAAAACGTGAATTTTGAAATGATCGAGAAGCCGCGATTTTAAAAACTTGAAAAACAACAACTCGTAAACAAATTTGATGATTCTTTAAACCCCAAAGTTAATTCCTAGATGGGTTTTAATAGGAAGTGAATTCTCTGTGGAGAATTTTTACAAGGAGTAAGACTTTGTGCCTGGAGGCGTTCAATCCTCAATGCCACGTCAATCGCCTTTTATAAAATACCGTTAATCTTTAACAAGAGATGATAAAAATCATCTTTTGGCTCGCGTCAGCTGGTTAATGATATGATACTCATTTTGTTATATGCAGGAAATGGGCTACATCAGTTTGTCTAAAATTTTTCAAAGTTGCAGTGTCACTCCTTTTGCCCGATTTTAAATATTAATTCAACTCCGAGTGACGATGACTCCACGGTGAGGTATTACACTGGACGTGTCTGTGTCTGTCACCGCGTTCGTAGTTTGCAAACAGGAGTAAACTTGTTCGCAGAAAGTAATTTTTTGCTTCTACTCCCATCGTTAGGATTAAAGGACGCGGCGATCGGCTAGGATTACATGAAACGTCTAGTCTCCCAATGGCAGGGCATCCGCCAAAGGTTAACGCAATTGAGGGTTTTCTTGTCATTTATTGTGAATCAATCAATCGCCTTATGCACCCTAAATTTCTAAAAATTGTCAAAGAGGCATAAGCTTGAATTCAAACGTCAACAATAGCTATATTTAAAATGATTTTAGGAATAAAGTTTCTTAAAACGATTTAACTAGAATTAAGGTAAATTAAAGACGATTAAAATAATTAACATCAATTATATTTATTTAATTATTTAAGAAAAAACCTCTTAATTGTGTCTCGACTCGGAGAGGTTGAGTTTGGTTTCCCAACTTTTTTTAATATGGATTTTAATAATTCAAAGAACTTCATTTTAAACAAATTTAATGTTTGACTTTGCCCTGTATGACCATAATATGGTGGTAAAAATATGATTTCATAGCCTGTGTTAAATAATGCCACTAGACAAGACTCAGAGTGAGAATATTTAATAACCGACTTAAAAATAAAACTTGACCTAAACGTTTTTCTGTAGTATTACGACTCGGATTAATGACCCCTGAGGTTACCCGATGCCAAAAACCCAATTTAGAACCAAAATATCAAATTCGTGAAATGTAAAAATACTAACACCATAAACCACTCTGACATCAGGATCGTGACATTATGTAGTCCATCCAAAGAAACAATGAAAACTTGACATTAACAACTTTTGTACTATCCATAACGTTTGTTGACTTTTTCATTAACATTTAAAAACAAATTGTTAATTATTTCTAGACTAAAATTAAGTTTAATAGAGATGAGAAACGAGCGTGATTCATTCCGTTATACGATGTATTGTTTTATTATTAAAAGGTTCGGCAAAATAAATAAATAAATAAATAAATATTTTAACAATTTCTAATAAATGGGAACAGGGCTTCTTTATAAAAAGGGACTAATTGCGGCAATTTAATAACAATTTAATATTAAAGAAAGATCGTGTGGTAAAAAAATAAGTTTCCTTTTTAAGAGATACTTAAATGCCAGAGTTAAACTTTTTGACTTGAAATTAGAAGAGAAAGTAGAAATGTCCTTAGAGCATCGAATTGTATCCTCCCTTTGTCAATTTTAAACTTAAGGTTAGACCACTACCAAAATCAAAATCATTTAAGTACACCATGGACTCTGACCATGCCAAAGAGTTAGTACACTTCATCAGCTACAGGACGACGAAATTCAAAATCCCCACAACAAGATGATAGAGGTTACCGACTACAGGAAACTAAATCCTAACATTTATTTTCTCAGAAAAATTTATATTTTTAGAATTTGCGTTACTCTGGCCTGGCTAAATCTTTGCTATATAGGAGGAATCAGGTCATCCAGGGGTCAAATTTGAAAAAATTCCAAATTTCCTATTGTAAATCGCGGGAATAGAAAAAGAAAAAAAAATGTTCATGTTTTTACGCATAAAATGGCAGATAAATTAGCCGCGTATTTTTAAAAGGATGTTAAAATGTTTTGCTTTTTTTTTCTCTCTCTCTCTCATTTTAATTCAACTTCTCTGTGGGTAAATTTATTTATTTTTTTCCAGGAATGGAAAAAAATGTTTTTCGTCATTTTTTTTAAAGTTATTTTAAAAATTATTATATTATTATTATTATTTTTTTCTTGAAAGCAATTATTATAACTTAAATTTTTTAAAAATTATGGGTCACTTACGTGTGAAATTGCGATTTGAATTTTATTTTACAAAAAAAAAGAATAATATTTAAGAAGATGAGAAAGATTTATTGGTGGTTTAGCGCTATAAATGAGAATTTTTGGTCTTAGCTAATAGGGTGCATGTTTTAAACTGACTTAATGGCGTATTCCATTTATACCTGCTCTGAGATAGCTCGTCTTTTGCTCTATTACGTCATAAATTGTATGTAAGCATCATTTCCAGAGCTGATATAAAGAACGCAGTGGTAAATGGAAAACGAAAAGTCGAGGTCTATTATGGAACGTGAAATTTTTTCCAAGCGCTCCGAGAGTAGTAAATGGAATACAATATAAATCTCAATTTTAAAGCAACTTCTATGGAAAATTAGCATGACCAAAAAAAGATAAAATAAAAATAATAAAAAAACCTTTATTATTAGCTAAATTATAAATAAAAATGTTTAAAATGTTGATGACTAAATAGCTACTAGACGATAGCTTCATTTGCTAGAGATTCAAAATCGTAACTATAAAAATCACGTGTAATAAAATATTGCAACGTGACCTGATGAGAAATTAGCATAAACTGATATTAACTGACATCGTATGTCACGGGGTTATTTATCATCAGCTAGCTAATTAATGTTTATAAATTTAAATAAAAAATTATCTTCAAGACTGAAGTTCATCTAAGTAATTTATCAATTATTTCTGGCGTAACCTTTAACACTAGCTAAATTGTACATGAAAATGTTTAAAATATGTTGACTCAATTGTTACGAGGTGATAGCATCAAAATCATAACTCAAAAAATCACATGTTATAAAATGTTGCAACGTGACCTACCTGATGAGAATTAAATTAGCATAATCTGAAATTAACTGACATGGTATGTCACGTGGTTATTCATCATCAGCTAGCTAATTAATGTTTATAAACAAAAATATTTTTCAAGACTAAGTAATTTATCACAATTAAGATTTAAAATAACGCTGACAGAATTTCCATGATATCAATTTTGAAATCAGTTAAAAATAAATAAAACCTTTCACTTAAAAAAAAAGTTTAAAATTCATTTTGTTAAAAAATCCTTTAAGTCAAATATTTTTCAAACCAGGAAATTATACGTGACCTTTTAACCCCAGGACGTTTGATTGTCAGATGACATCAAATTTATTGCTTACCTTAAAATTTAGTGGTTTTTTTAAATAAATAATTAATTTTAATGTCTTCTAACTATAGGGGATAATATTAGAAGCTCATAATTATGAAGTGAAGTGTTTTGTCAACTCCAAACTAGTTTAGGATAATTTGAATTTTATCAACTTTAATTTCAAAATTGTTAGTTACCATTTGCAACTTAAACTATATATTTTGTGCAAAAATACCTAACACAAAAAATAGCTTGTGCCAGCATTCGCTTCCGCCTTTTAAAGTCGCGTTCACATTGCAAACACAGTTTAGGACCAAGGTCTATTCAATATATTTGCAAATATGTTATAGAAAGTTATTGTGGTAGATCAATTATAGAAATGTAGATTTTGGCCTAGAATGTTTTTCTTCAAATTCTTATAGATTTTTACATGTTGTGGTAGTATCGTTCTTACTTTTGACGCCATCTTGGAAAATGGCCGACAAAAACGCCTCATTATTAATACCAACAAAATTAAAAGAAAGTTTTACAATTCATACTATGTTCTTCATAAAAGATTCATTTCTCAATAAAATGAGCAATAATAAATTGCAAGTTAAAATATAGTTTTCTAGAAAACTTTTAATGAAATGAAAACACTAAAATTGTTCAAAGTGTGAACATGCTTTGAACGCAATTATATCCGCAACATTAAACTCGACGAATGTAAGAATAGAAAAAAGTGAGCAAAAATAAACATAAAATGCTAGTCTTGTAGATATAACACCGCCCCTTTAAATTAAATGTCAATTTTCTCAACGTAATAATACAGTTAAGGCTTACCTCAGAAGAAGAAGAAAAAAAAACCGTTTGGGCGAATACAGTTAATTTAATCGTTCCCTATTGCTAAAGTATCCGAGAAAATTTGACTCTCACTTTGTGGAGGAATCTTTCTCAAGGTTTCACGAAGCCCAGAAACACTTTTAAAATTCTTTAAAAAAACCTTTCTAAAAAGCGGCTATCTTTCGACAATAGACGATGATTACCGGTTATAAGTTTAAAAGGGGCTGTCTTTTACGCATGGACGCCTTTTTAACTCGCGGCTAGCTAAGGAAATTTTAGAATCTTTTCCGGGCTTTTCCGATGTACCACGCATGTTCGAATATGGTAAAAAATATATTTCACTTAATTGTAAAATAACTTTTTTTCATTTTTTTTTAACTTTCTATCGGTTAAAAGTGAAGCTATTCTACAAATAAAAACATCTACTACAAAATAACTGTTTTATGTTAAATTATAGACGGGCAAAAAAAAGTAACGTATTGTGTACTTTACTTTCCTGACATACTGAACTACATATGTTCGTTTCGAATAGAACTTCGGAAGTAAATTAATAAATACGATTTTTAGTTATTGATTTTTTAACACTATAGTTTCAGGAAGGTTTTACGATGTGGTAAACAAATAAAGAGAATTGATCAAATGCATTAGCTTCCTATTAATTTACTTTTGTAAATATTGGTGGAAATTTGTAAAATTTCGAAGAGCAGCGCTGTGATTCTCTAATTGTTTTTTATATAGTATTTTTAAAATAACTTTAAACACCAACTGAACTCGAATAAAAGATTTTCCACTTCCGGTCGTTGTGGAAGTACACATTCACGATTGAAAAAAAAATTAAAAAGAATATATTTTCAGATTGGATTGATTAATTACTGGGTTTGCGCGGGTAGAATTTCAATTAAAAGATAGTAAAACCGGTAATAATAATCAATTTATTACCTGGTATTAATTACCGATGTTATTTAAAAGGAATCTTCCTTTGTGTATTTATTTAGAATTGATTTCTTTCTGTTTGTATATGAAAGGGGAATTCAATCTCTTTTTTCCTATATTATATTTTTAAATAAAAGATCCTGTTTGGTTCCGTTTGATTGAAATTAATCGTCTATTTTAACTTGACATTCTGTAATACGAGAAATTCAAAGGATGATTATGTCATCTTTTGTTCCCATTCATAGGCTTTAAAATGTTAGTTACATTTTAAAAGTTTCACATGGGTTAAACAGTGTGTTCCAAAATGGTGGTAGGATCAAAGTTTCGTAGTTTCTATGAACGATTTTGAGTCCAAAATGTAATTTCTACGACCCTTTAATTAAATAAAAAATGTCTTAGTGGGCAGAGACTACAAAAAGTAAAAGATAAGTGAACAAAATGGAATAACTGAAGTTCAGATATTAAAATTTTCCAGCTAGAAGACACGATTATAAAACATCAATTAAGAAAATACCTAGTTGCCCAAAAATATTTTATCATGAAATTTTGCATTACTTTCGAAAGAACACGTGCAAGGAAGTATTCATTTTATTGTTAAATTATCATTATCTTTAAATTTCTTAGTTAAATCTTAGGGGTCAACCGTAAAACACTTTTGTAAACAGTGTCCCTCAGGTCAAAATGACATTTTTGACTCAAAATGGCCCGTAGAAACCACTGTACTTGGTCATATGACCATTTTGAAACACCCTTGCATAGTACTTGAGGAAATTGGAAATAAAAAAAATTGGTGGTTTTCAAGCTGCTAGGGGTAACTAACTGCGCTATAAATTATAGTCTGCAAGAAAATGGAACTAATTCGTGATTTCTGTATTAAAAGCGCGATAGTATTGGTCAATGCATTGTTCTAACACTATAGAACAATTATAAAATATTATTACGAGGCAAACGTGTGAATTTATACATTCATACCTGAAAAATGAACACGGCAAAGACTACACAGTACAGACTAATGGAGGGAATAATTTATAACTACGAAGGAGGGTTTGTATTATTATAATTTATTCTCAAATATTCATGGAGTATTTTAAGAAATTCGTGTTGTCGTTGCTACGGTATGATATCTTTGATAACCCCTTCAAAATATAATAGTATAGTATAGAGGAATTAACATAGCTTGTAGTCGGTGATTTGTAACCGAACCAAATGCGATAATATCTGCGGGAAAATTATAAGAAACCAATTCGGAAATGGCCTCGATCCGTCGTCGTAGGCCTAGTCTTACATTTTTCAGTAATGAAAGGTTACGAGAGCCATTTTATAAACAAATAAAAAATTAAATTCATTGTTTTATTAAAAAGAACTTCCCTTCGCGCGTGATAGCCCTAAACATACAATTGTTCGAACATTCTCATTTTGAACAAACCGTGCCTTCTTATATAAGTCCTAACTGACCAGGGTTCGCGTCCAAAACACCCACTTAACAAAATACATCAAGTTAAAAATCTTCAATTTTTCGTGACTTAAAATGCTAAAGTAATTTCTTTTTAATGAAAGATTAAGATTTATTATTCTTTCAATTTCCAAAAAAAAAATATTTTATATCATTATTATTTTTTGTTTTAATTTAGCCGAGACTTTTGGGTGACAATTTCTACAATCTTAAGTTCATAAGATATGTTCCATAAGTTAGTGACTGGTTACTGAGAGCTTGTCATATTGTGACGCATAGGCGAAACGTCATAGATTCTCGTAAAGCGACGCCTGATGAGGCGATGTCAAAGGTTTAGTATGGGAAGATGGACTGCAAAACCGAGTGTAGTCAATTCTCGTGTCGTTCTCGAACGCTCGAGCTGTAAGCCTCCAGTATTACGAAGTACAGGTAGTGTCATACTTATGGAACATATCTTATAAACTTATGCTACAATTCACGCAACTGCTAAACATAAATAACCCAATAAAACCCGGTGGGCTGGGTTTTTATTAAATAAAAACCTGGGTTTTCTCTAGAACCCTAAGTGAATGTATTAAATGTCTATGCACAAGGAGAGAAATTTCTCATGATTTCAAATCAAACTAGGGTCTACTGATCTCTCGAATCGCGATCTGTCATTGCCAGTAGTCAGTCAGAGTATTCAATTAATTACAGAGCAAAATGGTTAGGTCAGAGTCAGACCAAACAGTCACTTATGTATAATTTCAACTTTTGAAAATTAGTAAGACGTTTAACATCCTATGAAAGAACAGAAGTCTTAGGATCTAAAAGAATACGTCACTTTTCCCTTAAAGGGATAGTAACAGCATTTAATTTCCACTACCATAATGTTTTGTTAGTTTTAAATACTTGAAAATATAAAAATTTAGTCTAAATTAGTTTTATTGTTTTTGAGAATAGAAAAAATTAAACAACAAATAAAATAGATGACGTCTTAACTGTGTCCTAATGAAAGAGGGTGATTCGTGCGACGCCGTAACTATAGCAAGAGGCTGATGTCTAACTAAGTTGTTTTATAGTAAATGTCGCCAAATATTTTATAAACCACAAATTTTAATTATTAATGGCTATTTCACAAAACGTGGACAATAATAAAGGCTTCCTTTAGTTATATTCTATTCGAAAAAATATTTCCATCCCAAATTTATATGGTACTATCACTTTGAGGTTGACTTGGAAATTCAAATGGAATTACCCGTATATAGGCGGGACATTTGAAAAACAAAACAAAAAAAAAAAAAAAAACTCAGTTAAGGTAAAAAAGATGAGAGTAATTAGAACTAACAACCATTATCTAAGATTCTTAAATTAGCTTAAGGCGAATGCCCTCTCTTTTTTCTCTCTCTTTCGTTTTCATGACAACTAATTAAGGTTTTATAGAAAGGTAAAAATATCAGTATTGGCACTCTTGAAATGCTTTAAATCCCCTATTAAAACCAGTTCTCAAAGACGAATGTATCGCCATTTCTAAAATAGCAAACTAAAGGACGTGGTATATTACATTTAGGACCACAAAAAATTGAATTTATATCCATGGGAACTAAATGAGAAACAGGTTCATTTAGAAACGTAAAATGCGACGCGCAATCTCTGTTTTAAGGGTTTCGCGAATATTTGACGAGCGAGAGAGAGAGAAAAAAAAATAATTAGATTCACTTTCGATTTTTATGATACTTATAAATATAATTCACCGAAGAATATTAACTCTCACAAACTTTTATGATCTTTTAATGTTGAATCAATAAAATGTCCTGTATGGAGTTTTTTTGAGTTATAAGAAACTAGCAGCAAAGGGACTCGACGTTGTTAACCGGGATATTTTTGCTAGTTTTCAAGCCGCCATTTTAAAAGATGGCGGCCAAAAAATAATAAAGCCCGTCTATGGGCTATAACGAACCTGAATACAATTTTTTTGTGAAATCGGTTGAAACGAGTGGACGTTATTCATTAGAGAAACTGTTTTACATTTCTGGCCGCCATTTTTGAAAGATGGACGCGGGTTGAAATATATTTCTTATTATATATATATTATTATTTAAGATTAACGTATCTGCAAAAATTCCTGCTTCCTGGGCATTGATTTTTCCACGACTGTGATCTTAAAATTCCTCGAAATTTTTATTGGTTTGATTTTACTTTTGCAAAATTACTTCTCAATATTCATAAGAGAAAAGAGTAAACTCGTGATAATGTGATATAAACACAGGATACAACGATAGCTGGGGTTCTATGAAAGTTTTAGTCGGGAATATCTACATTAAACCGAGGAGTTTGTTATTATAATGCAATTACAATTTGATGAGGATGATATTAAGAATATTATATAAAGAGTAAACCATAAGAAAAATAATTGTCATTTGATGAGAATTTTTAAAACTATGAGAAATTTCCGAAATTAATACGAGCTGAGCGGCCTTCAGGCTGTTTCTATAATAGGTTAGAAACGTCGACCCAATAAGATATATTTGATTTCAGAATTGCGAACCAAAAAAGGGGTGGAGCCTTGAAAACTTTTACATTACGTCACACAGCGCGATGTCTTTGATGCACTGCAGAAAATAAGTCAGACGATTTTTGGATACGTAATAACTAGATGCACGTCATCGTAAATTCATAATAGACCATTTCGATGTAACTAAGAGGGAAAGACACAGGGGTAAAACTTTGCCTTCCATCTCGTTTTTTTTTTGCGCCTGCAGTGTATTCTTTTTGCATCATGAGAGTGCGAGATAGCAAAGTATCAACCCCTTGTACTGATTGCTGCCTACCCCTTTTTTACATCGAAGAGGTCTATTTGGGTGAATGCTACGTCACACCATCTTAAGTCTTAACTCGGTTTTGGCCGCCATACCGGTGAATTTCCACTTTCAAAATGCATTCAAGAATGGTGCAGTGAATTATGTCCTCACTCAAACAAAAGCTCTCTATGATCCTACGTGCCCGAATTTTGATTGGTTCGGAAGCCAGCCCAGGGTGTTAGGGTTAGGGTCAATGGTCAAAGGCTAATGAGAATACAGGTAAGGACTTACCTCCAAATATCTTGCCCATATATTTTTTCGGCAAGGGCTTTATCGATACCCTTTTCCATGGGTGGCAACTTGTAGAGTTCGTAAAAGAGTCCAACAGCAGCGTTGTTCTGATCTTGTTCATTTTGATTTTGATTGTGATTGGCTGAGCCGTTATTGTTGACATTCATCATGGCGGTGGTAGCAGCCGACAGAGGATGCTCGTAGTAGGTCCTCCAGCCTTCTTCGCTTTCAGGCATCTCACTTATGACGCGATCCTGGTGGAGCTGTACTTGTTGGCCGTTTGAGAATTCTTCCACTATCTCTTTGTTTTTCCTGCAAGCAGAAGCAAAAAAAAATATGGTTAGAATCTAGTCAATTAATAATATCAATTTTAATTTTAATTCAACACCAATAACCTTGACCAATATAAAACCATTACATAAGTATCTATCTGTCATAGGGACTCGTACTATCATCATTGTAGACGCAAGGGAAACGCCTTGGTTTCAGTTTGCGACAAATACAGATACTCTAAATGCCAACACTTTAAAATATCGACAAAGTTACAAGTTTTAAAATACACGAAAACCAAATATTCAATTAACTTTTTATAAAACTTAATCTTGAAAGAGATTAGCAAAAAGTGTATTAAAGAAAGGGTTTCTTGACATTAAAATTAATCGGTTCGAACATTTTTGTGCTCTTTCGATGAACAATCCGTGGAAGCTTAAAAACCCACGCGGAACCATAAGTCAAAAATAAAATAAATTCGGGTAGGCGATAAGAAGTAAACTTTATTATTTTTTTTCTTTTTGGAGCATATCATTCAATGATAACCCACGAAATCTTTGACGAAAACATTCACCGAAATGTAGGCGTCACGAGTTACTACTTGCCGAATACTGAGTATTAGTTGCGCGAGTACAAATCAGTTCAGTGCTGCAATACCGTGGCATCCTCTTCCCACAATAAATCCAACATGGTTTATAAGTCGGAATTCGGCAAGTACCGAGTATCTGGGGACTCAAGCGAGTTATGGTAAAAAAAATTAGAGCCGATTATGGGTTCGGAATTTTTCGGTAGATCGTGACACGCCTACGTACACAGACGTTTGTGAAGGAGGATTTTCATTTCCTAAGTTTTTGCTTTACCGAAATTAAAAAAAAAAAAAAAGAGTAACATAACATATCCCGAATTTTAATTTATGGCCCACCAGGCGCGCATTTTAATTTCCGTTTCGTTTCCATCATTCCGAGAAAGAGAAAGCGTGAACGATTTATTCAAAGGGCTACTTAAACGTGCCAGTTTAACTCCATTGGTGTCTTTAAAATATTTGTAAAGTAATTAAAAGACAGACTCGTGGAAGATTAAGTGATATCTAGTTTGTTAGGGAGAAGGTATAAATTCGCCACATTTCCAGCTTTATCTCCAGACAGTCCAAACGTAGGTTCGGAGTTAATCTCCGCCTCTAAATTACAACCAGCATCTCATTGGTTCTTGAAAACTCAAGTCAGCCCAACGCGAATGACGAAAATTAGTGTCATATTTTCCGACTGAGGAGAGGCGAAATAGCCCGGCCTCCTTTTACGTCCCCCCTTGAATTTTGAAAGGGGACTCGGGCTATGGCGCGCGAATACTTAGGCAACTTATAACTTCTCTCTAATAAACTAGATATCACTTCTTGGTTATATCTTTAAGGAGAGACTACAATATTATTATTGCAAATTTCAATAGCAGTCTCTCAAACTTGATTTAACAAGAAATACTTCGTGTAGCAATTAAGTGTACCTTGACTAAGACAGTTACATTTATCGTGCAGGAGACTAGATCTTATTAACAGTTTATAGGACCTGTATCATAAAACTATCTTGAGTTTCAAGTTTAAGTTATTGGAAAGAAAATACACGAGGTGCTATATTTTACTACGTTGGAAACTGGTTGTTGTCACTACCTATTTTGGCCCGCGATTTCCCACTATTATTTTAAAAGTAAATAAACGTGTATTAAGAGTGATTTACAACTATTTACATTCAACTGGAATGTTTAATTATATTTGAAATTAACTTGTGATTTAGCGCTATAAGATTTTGTCAGCGAGCATTACACTTAATTTAACAGTGAACTCTATAACATATCTACGAATGTGCTTAACTTATATTTTATGTTTTTAAATTTTTCTCTTAATTTAAATTCTCAAATAATTCATTAATCATATTAATGAACTTCAAAATAAAACATTCGGACTTTCAGCCTTGCAACCTCAAAAACTAAAAACCCAAACTGAAAAATAATAATTTACATTTTTTAATTGTTAAATGCATTACGTTAATACCATTCAAGAATAAATTGTCGCTAGAATAATTAAAGGAATTTTATAGTCTTTAGAAGTTATTAAGAAACTTTCTTTTTCTATATAACCTCAATTCTTCATTGGCCATTTTTACAAAAACATTCCATTGTTCAATTCACTAGTATATTTTAATTTTATTTAAGTTTAATCGGGGTCAAGTTGCGAGCAACCCGATTAGAATGGAATCGCTAACATTTTCCCTTTGTTTTCTTAATTCACGCGTTTTTTAGGTGGGATTATGAAGAATAAGGTCGCTTCGTTTGACCCGAAAGTTGTCAATTAGTCTGTAACATTTCAAGGTAACGAAGCTAAATTATATAACCGGGTTAAATTTTAAGCTAAATGATGAAATAGGGCATTTTCAGTAAGTAATCCATAGCTACACCCTCCTATAAAAGGTCAGTGTTGATATAAGTATGACCTGAAGTATATAATACTTCTCTTCGAGAGAAGTGTACCACAAAGCGGCACAAGGCCGGAAATAAGAAAAACATCTTATAGAACATGTGTCCAGTGACCCCCTCGTTTGACTGGAAAATTTAAGTGTAACGCCATTCTTCCCAACATCGGGACATTTGGAGCAAGATAACTAAACCGAATCGCATACGCGATAAATAGTTCCCTCATCATTACTCCATTGCGTTTAATTATTTGGCAAGACTCGCTCGTGGATTTTTGTCCCACGTCAAGACAATCAAGGTTTGTGGGTTGATTGCTGGAGTTCCAAAACGTTATAGAATTCATCTAACGGGAAGAATGACGTTACATAACTAAAGTATTAAGAGGATACAGAGTGTCATCCTTCTTCTATTATCCCCTTCTGGTATGATTGAAATGTTTTAAATTTTGCAACCTAACATATTAAGCTCCATTTTGCACATTATCAAGTGTAGCAAAAATAATGTTAGTCTAAATTAAACACCACTTTCGCTTCAAAAATCACTTAAAAGACAATTCCCTTCCAGAACTACAAATTATATCTAAAGTCAAGTATAAATAATGTTGAAAATTATATTGGGCAAATGAAAGTGTTATTGAAAAAGTAATATTTTCGAATAATTATCATGTCTTTAAAACTGAAAATCTGAATATATGAAACTTCAGCCGATCTATATTGTTCACATATCTTTGTTTTTTTCAAGTTCTTTGTTAGTTTAATCAGGAATAAATACAGCTACTAGTAATCATTGTGTCCCCATATCTTCAACGTTAATTTCTATGCAGGTTTTATGGACCTGACGTATTTCTAACTGTATTTCATTCGTTGATAGCAACTCGAGGTAAAATTTGTCATACATATTGATGAGTGTAGCTCTTTCTACAAAGTTCACCTCGATACCTTGAAAAAATGAATATACAATGATTCCTCTTAGCTAGATGCATTCCTGTAACCTCAAATTTCAGTTAATGCAGCATAGAATCTTATGAGGTTATAGTTCAACTTATAGGGGGCATAAAAGCTATAAGTTACAGCTTCAAAATTTCGGATTGAAATGGAAACATGTCAAATCACAAAACGTTCTTGGTGGCCTAACCCTTCAGAGTTCTTGAAATAACAGCGGTAAATGAACTATTTGGCGGAAAAGATTTTGAAATCTTACTAATAGAGGAAAGAAGCAGCCAAGTTTATCAATGTCAGTAAGCTCAAAGTTCCACAAGCTAAATTTTTAAATGAATTTGAAGAAAATTTCTATTTATTTCGAATCAAATTTGACATCTATTTGACTATTCTGTATAGTAACAAGGAATAAGGACCCCCTACTCGCCGGGGGGACTCTTTACAACTTGTTAAAATAAATGACGTCATTAAATCGATAGTAGAGACCTCCCGTAGTGATTAGTATTGACGCGTTTCCAATGGCAGAAATTTGATCAATTCAAAAAGGCGTGTACATATTTCAAATTAACGTCGAATATATCCCGTTGAGGAGGTACGTTTCTTACACCTTTAATTGTCAGCGGGCAGAAAATTACCGCGGAGGGTTCTTATCATAATAATTCAATGACAAAAGAATGTATTATTTGACAACTTAAGGTCTATAACGAAATTACAAAAGTTAATATTTGATTTTGATTTTTCTAGTGATGTTTTTGAATTGGTGAAATTACCGCGGAGGGTTCTTATCATAATAATTCAATGACAAAAGAATGTATTATTTGACAACTTAAGGTCTATAACGAAATTACAAAAGTTAATATTTGATTTTGATTTTTCTAGTGATGTTTTTGAATTGGTGAAATATGAAAAACTGACTGTTCGAAAAATAAATATATATTTTGTGATGATTATAAAGGAAAGATTAGACATAAAATGTTCTTGGGTTTAAATCATTCATTACTGCTAAAAATCGATAACCATTACTTGTCAAATTTGCATGAGCAAAAATTTATTATTTTAGTTTCAAACACTGGACTCACAAATTACTCCTCGAAGATTTCATCACTGTTAGGTAAGCATAGCTCACTTCGCTTTGTACTAATAATATACTTGGATTACGAGCGATTATCAATTATTTTCGTCTGCTTCATTTCATTTTAAATTTTTTTCATTAAACTCTTCTCTGTAGACTGTTTGCTCCCCAAAACGGCGCAGTGCATGACAGAAAGGTGTAAAATTATTGCTAGTACAAAGGGGTAATATCATAGCTCAGGGTTTTGATAATTACAAGCTAAAAGTTAATTACCCATGCAAATTTTGAGAATTACTGAACACTATTCTAGCATTTGCAAAAGCAATGAATAATATAATAAAACATATCGAATCTTTAATTCGAAGGTGAATTGATTAAGTTGTTTGAGATAATTATATACTTATGTTAACGTATGTAAAGTTAATTCTAGAATTTTAAAATAAAAACGTAGGTTGATTTAAAAATGGAAAATAAGTGTGATCAATCATTTACATATCCGCCTGAAAAATAAAACTTTGTGCAAAACTTTAACCAACCACGTTCTCAAGTCATAAATAAGGACTGTTTTAAAAATATATTTATTAATTAAGCGTCCCGTATAAATTAACTCGAGAGACTCCAGGGTGGAACTGTTTTGAGAATATCGGACGATCGAGGACTCCCATTTTTTTTTTTGAAAATTGTTGGTTGGTCCTATCTGCGCACCCTTTCTCCAAATACGATTTTAATCGCTTTGGACACGTATTTCGGATTTTAATGAGACTATGAGAAAATTACGAGCTATAAAAGTGGGCGGAAACATTTTCGACTACGACAGACGAATTTTTAAAAACCATTTCTAATATTTTTAATAAATTTTATTATTCCCACGAGAAACTTCCAACTTTAGTTAAAAATTATTTCAAGATGCACCATATGTGAAAAAGTGAAAGTCAAATTTAGTTAAAATGTAATACTTATAAAACAACTAGCTAAGCTATGTACCGGCGTTGCCAGGGTGTTGAAATGGCGCAAAAAGAGATATTCTTCAAGGACCTTGTAACCTTAACTATCAAATCTTTCATTGCGTTGACAAAATTTTGTTACAGTTATACTCGTTTATTCCTCTAAATATTATTTTCGGTTTATAACTTCGTATTAGAATTTCTTTGTGAAAGAACTAGATAAATTGGCAATTTTAACGTTTAAGATTACTATAGCAAACCATTTAATTGGCATTTACTAAGGAATGCTTACATAAAACAAAATCGCACTATTGTACTTGCACATTTTTATGGAATTGCCATGTTACCAAAATGCCATTAACTAACCCCATTTAAAAGTCATTTCCTTAAATGCCCTTTATGATATTATATTAATCAATCACATAAAGTAATTGTCGGTTATAGTCATGGAAATTTTCAAAAAGATTTGTGAAGCTCCGATAGAGACCGACAAAAAATGTTAAGTGATTTGTATTACTATAGCATGCAATTAAATTAGCATATATCGTAAATATAATTATTTTATAAAAGTTAATGGTCTTATTTGGTGCCTTGTTGACAAAAACGCATTACCTAGCTCCAATCAATAGTAATTTAATTTTATGTCATTTATGGTAATTTATTAAATTCCTAAATCATTGTTTAACAAAATGCCATGTGATGATGAGAGATTTGCATAACATTTCTTTCATTTCGAGTCAATAATCGTAAATAGGATTCATAAACAAAAATAAAAAAGGTTTATGACAATATTTTCATTAAGTCAATATAGACCATTCCATTAATTCATACAGAGAAACAAACACATAGGAGGGAAGGCTGCCATCTTAGATATATCCCTGGCGCCAAGAAGCACCGCTAGAGACAGTGCAAGTTAGCTAGCCTTCCGCGTGTAGTGAACTCTGGCTCAGTTTGGCATTGCGAGTTAAACCAACTTAAGATGACGCCCTAATGGTACGACCTAAAATTCACATGGAAATTAAGATACCCAAAAAGTCATAGTTGGTTACAGCCTTGGTAATTGCCTAACTTGTCAAATAAAATTGCAAAGGTCTAAGGTGCCAATAAACTATATACTTCGGACATACACCCAACCCAACTCAACTCTTTCTTTCCTTTATACAAACGTTAATTTGCAACATTAAAATAATGAAGCCTTGGTGGCCAAGAGCGCTGAGAGTTTTTAATATAAATATATTGTCGCGTTGAACTTTTCTTGGAAATAATATGGACATAAGGACATGGTATAATTTACATATCATAAGAGCCGAGTGTAGCCACACCCCAAACTATCTCTCCCTTCGGCTAAAATTATCGATTTAAAATAAAA
This sequence comes from Phalangium opilio, assembly GCA_019434445.1. Classification (NCBI taxonomy): domain Eukaryota; kingdom Metazoa; phylum Arthropoda; class Arachnida; order Opiliones; family Phalangiidae; genus Phalangium; species Phalangium opilio. The sequence continues at coordinate 87,435 of JAEQBA010000625.1, forward strand.
TAAAAATAAATTGTCAATATATTTAATAGGAATTTTAACTCTCCGCAGCCCCAGGGAAATAATACAGAATTACCTTTTTTCTTAACTTTAATTTTACTTTTTTTAGCTTATAGCAAAAATTAAGCTCGAGACATTTTTGTAAGAAATTCAAAATAGCCAAAACTTTTTACCCATTTCCTGGTATTCGATTAAGTTACTCTCGTTATAATTAACGATGATTTTTGAATTATAATTGTTATTAAGATTTAGTAGTCTGCACTTTTGTCCTCCGAGTAGTCTGGCCTCCTTGTGTACAATGGTAGTGTGAAAATATATATTATATATATCGTATTATAGTTCCTCTATATTATTTTCAATGACCCTATGAAACACCTTTATGCAGCGCCATCCCGTGATGAAAAAGTACATTACATACATAATTTCCAATGACTTGCTCTAAATATGTGCGGACATAATTGGTACCAAACATTTCGAATGGTAGACTAATGAAGAATTTCATTACCGATTAACATTTTATCTGCGATAAACTTTGGGACAAACATTCTTCGAACTTATTATGTCCGGAGCGTACCATAGAACAAAGCGCATCCCTACTGCTTGCCAGAAAAATTTACTTTTTGCATATTTAAATATAATAAAAAGATGGTCATTTTAATTTACTTTCATGAAATAAGGGTTGTTTAAATCGCTCAAATTTCAGTCATAAATTATTGTTTTTTAAACCTTCGGAAGAAATTTTAAATTATTGTGACCCTCTACCTTTAAAACCTAATAAAAATGTTATGCAAAATGTCGCGAACTGACTTATTAATTAGCTTTATAACTATCCCTCGGAAACTACGGAAGAGACGAACGAAGAGTGTGACTGGCCCCTTGCTTGCTACAGATTCCAAATGAAGCACATTTTTATAAATAAAAGTTTTCCAAGGACTTTCGTACGGCCTTGTACAAAAGGAATAATTTTCCTCTCTCTCTCTTTTTCTCTCTAGATATCGCTTCCTAGTTCTACAGGACTATTTATTTTTGTTATTTTCTTGACGATAGATAATTCTAAATTCTCATACAAAAAATGGAGCATTTATTTAATACCTCCGCCATGCCTTGTTGCCCACACACATCTGCTGTAGCCCGTACAGTGGTTTTTTTTTTTTTTTTGCATTTCTTCTTTCTTTCTTTTAATAATCACCTTATTTCGGAGCAACTGTCGCCTTGGAAAACGGAAAAATAAACCGATAGCCTATCATTACAGAAAGTGTCATTTCACTTGACAGAAAAAAATAAAAATATAACAGATTGGAATTATTATTCCAGTGTACAAGAATATTTATCTTAAAATATTTTTTGTACTTAAATAAATGATAAATTCGATATCATTACTGTACGTGCAGTTAATACCACAAACAGTGAGGTTGCCTTTCGCGAATTTTATCACAATTGAATTGGGAGCGTTTATCAAAGCTAGTGCAGTTTATAATCTACGGATTGTCACATAAAATAATTGAGGGATTTTTATTTGCATTTGGAAGCCATGGGTCACTAATAATTTGAACTTACAAGTAATAGATAATAGGTAGCAGAAGTATATAATACTTCTCTTCGAGAGAAGTGTATTATGTTACATAACTTAAGTATTAAACGGATACAGAGTGTCATCCTATTATTTCCTAACTAAATGGTCTTTGGGTCCACCCGTATTTTTACAACGGTGCTTAATTAAACGCTGTGACTGCGCATATTCTAACAAACAACTTTCATAAATTTACTCAAGATAAATTTTTTGAAAATTTTTAAAGCACATTAGAGCTCGTTTTGGTTACTGCAAGTTAAGATGGAAAATTTGCTAAAGCGAGGTCAAAAAACTTGGACAGAAGAAACCATTTCGGAATAGGTTATATCATAGCTAAATGCTTTCGTCCGCGAGTGAGAACAAAGGTTCGACTTTGAGCGATAACAGACAATCTTTCAGAAAATATGAATGTGCTGGATGAAAATATGACGAGATTCACCAATCCGTTCGTTCTACGGTTTCGCTTTAGCAAAGAAAATCGTTTCAGTTAAGGTTCTGACAGAAAAAGTGATCCTTTATAGAAGAAGGCCTTCGCTTTCCCTAAAGATTTTTGAAAGAGAGAGTTGAAATTGTAAAAGGCGCCAATTTCGAAAGCATCATCGTATCAACAAAGGCAAACAAGTAATAATAGAATGACTCCTCGATTCTGATTCTGGTTTTTACGCAACATTCCGAGGGAGTGAAGCGGGCCCGGCAGACTTTTAAAACCAATTACCACCGCTTTGATGTCGTGTTGGACCTAAAGTCTAAACCGCACCGGTGGTTAAATTAGTTACGCTGACAAGATAGTTGCGGGAAATCCTTCTTAAGGCCCCTCGAATTTACGCAATTTTACTTTTAAACTTACAGTAAAGGCACCCGGCGTTGTCCGGCCCGTTGGGACTTCATTACCCTTTTTGGCCGCCATTTAACCCGTCTATATGATATTACGAGTCAGTTCACTAAATATTAGTGAAATCGGTTGAAACTAGCAGACGCTATTCCAAAGGAAGATACTTTTTACATTTTGGGCCACCATTTTTAAAGATGGCCGCGGATTTAAACATCTTTCTTAGTTCCCACCAACTACGTCCCTGCAGCGTATTGGGCTCGGCGTTGATAAGTCAGCCAGGACTTTCACTTAGATAAAGATGATTGGATTAATGTTTTATTGTAGAATCATTTTTCAAGTTGCTATTATTTGTATGCAAATAGGTAAGAAATGAGGGCAAGGAGTACTATTTCCCTGAATAAATGGAGTTGAATTTTGCAAAGAAAGAACATTCTTCTTAACAAGGTATTAGCGCTTGAACCATCTAGGTTTTTCTTTGACTGGTCAGTATGATTTTTTTGACTTAATTTAGCCGATGGGGACGGTCCATCTCGCTTAGATGGCGTCATAGGAAGCTTCTTTAATCAGTAAATCTTGAGAAATATAGTGAGCCCACCGTAAAGTAGGCGTTCGCGTCACCGGAGGCCAACAATTTCAAAATTCAAAATTGTCCATCAATGTTAACTAGAATGTTTTTTTTCTCCTATATCGTTCCATACATTCAAACCGTAGCCTGTTACCTGTAGGATGTAGCGCCCAATTATCTCGTCAACGAAAGTTCAAGGGTCAACAATCTAAGCGCTTAGAAAACTATCACCGATTCTAAGGAGCCTATTCATTCTTTTAACGACTAAAGTTGGCAGAAAAATTTATGAAATGAAAATGCATGCGTTTAATTCTAAACTAGCCTATGTTCTGTTCGATTTCTTTTCTCGCGATTGAGGTCAACCCATTCAAATGCACTCGAACTATTACTATAGTTATTGAGGGGCTTGGAATCAAGCAATATTTTCATAGAGAAAAGTAGTTTTTATAATATTTTCTAAGCCGCAAGTATAAGTTTTTATAATTTTTAATTTTCAGACTGTCTGCATTTACTTTATATTCTTTTCAAATATAAAATGAGAAATCACAACAAAATTAACAAACAAATATCGGTAGAGTGCCAAACAAAATATTAAATAAGCGGGAACGATTATTTAGATATAATTTACCAAGGAAATTACGAAGTCTTATAAGCAAAATACCGATATAAGGGAAAATTTTCAATAACGAGAATTAACTAGTTATATTGATTTTTAATGAAAATACACCATCCATTTGTCTGGCAATATTTCTAGACATAATGTAAAACTGGGTGTCTGGGAATAATATTTAATTGGGGACTATTTGGAAGCAGTCATCCATTTAAATTGACGTGTAAATTGAAAGATTGTTAGTAATGTTCACTAACATTAGATACTGCGTTGCCTGAATGTTTTAAGGAACTATACTCCAGGAAGTGTTTAGTATTTATGTACAAATTAACACTTTTGGCCTCACACTTTTGAAGTATCCGCATGATGTTGTTTTTCAAGAAATTAATTTGTTTACATCTTCCAATTTTAATAAAACTATGCTGAATTAGTAGGGGTCAATCATAAAGTTAAAATGGATGTTCTTAACTGGCATAATGGCTAGAGGTTCGCGGACCCAACCTTGAGAAGCACTCAACCAAACCACTTCTATTGAACCTTCCCTAGTGTTACTAATATCAACCATGCAGTTGGGGCATATTTGGAAATCAACTAATTGTGACGTCACATAAATAACAAACAAACATACAACTTTCTGAAATATATAGGAAATTACTAATTACCAATTTCAATTTTCTATTGGGATTTTTATTAAAGATTCTAATTTTAACTTAACTTGTTCCTATAAAAAATCAAATTAATATTATAATTATGTTTACCAAACAAAGTTTTCAATTGCAAATAAATTGGGCACTTATGTTTATTTTTAAAATAATAATGAATACCAATTTTATCAATTTGAAATTAATAATATATGCTAGATCTGTATTTAGATATTATAGATAGAATTCGATAATATTGGTTCAATCGCGGGTATCTTAAGAAAGTAATTAGTTTCAAGCTACACCTCGTACTAAAGCGAAAGCTTTTGGCGGTTTAATACACAGTGTGAAAGGTCACGGGGAATGAAATAGTCCGTATAAACTGGTGTTGAAAAGGAGCATAATAATGAGTTGAAAAGTAATTTGTTATGCATTTAGATCGGCGACGGAAAACAATTAAGGATAAAAAAAGGAAAATTAGTGGCATCGCTTTCTTCGAAATACGGTTTCTTTTTTAATTAGTGGCCGGTACATCCCCTCATAACAAACCGAGCATAATTCATTAAAAATATTTTTAATTAGCAATAAACTGGCCATTATCTTTACTTTAGCGTTGTCCAAATTACCATACATGAGATAATTATTAAAAACGAAAGTAGATTATCAACGAACTAAGTAAAATTTGATGAAAAATGCATTTGAACTGCCAAAATTGAGAATACTTCGTCATGTACCATACCATCAATACATCTTGGTGAATTTTCCCAATATATTGCAACGGGAAGCTCCCTCAAATGAGTGGGTCCCATAATAGCGGTTCTCTGAACAGCGGTTCCCTGAACAGCGGTTTCCCGAAAACGCTTTTAACCCATTACAGCAGTTCCCTAACGAGCAGTACAACAGGGATGTGGAAAACGATAGTCGTTTATGACGGTGCAGATTGGGTTATTTAAACTAATAGTTCTTGGTCAGGTAACGTTAGGTTTGGCTTTTTGAACCTCAACAGTTTTAGGTCAGGTTAGGTTTGCTAATTTGAACCCCAATAGTATAAGGTAAAGTAACGTTAGGTTTGGTTATTTGCACCCCAATAGTATACGGTCAGGTAAGGTTAGGTTTGTTTATTTGCACCCCAATAGTATACGGTCAGGTAAGGTTAGGTTTGTTTATTTGAACCCCAATAGTATACGGTCAGGTAAGGTTAGGTTTGTTTATTTTAACCCCATAGTATTAGGTCAGGTAGGGTTAGGTTAGGTTTGATTAGGTTATTTGCGCGTCAGTAGTATTAGAATAGTAAAAATTACTTGAGGTGACGTTAGATTTTTTTTGTACTTTAATAGGTAAGGCAATTTGTAGGATTAAGAATGTTCAAAACTCTAGTTAAAAACTGCTATTTCCCAAAACAGTAACTGCTATTTCTAAAACAGCAGTTTTGAATTCTTCCTCGTTTTTAGTTATGGATCCGCTTTTGCTATTTCGAGAACTGCTTTTCTGGGAACTGCTCATAGAAGGTACAAGCATTGCCTGGATGATTTCCTGGTGTGCTGTTAACTTTTCTCCTTTCAATTAAGAATTAAGAGGCAATTCAAAAAATCTAAACACATAACTTTCATAATTACGTTTATCTACTTCTGTTAAGTTTATGAACTTCCCCAATTGTTACGAAACGAAATTAAGATAATACTAAAATAATGATCGTATACCGCGCGCTCTCGGTGTTTTAAAATACATTTTTTTAATATCAAATTTGGATAAACATTTGAATTGG
>JAEQBA010000626.1:0-10436 GCA_019434445.1 Phalangium opilio
TCAAAGTTTTTCCACAATACCTGACGACTATATCATTTCTGGGCTTCCGTGGCGCAATGGTTAGCGCGCTCAGCTGTTATCCAAAAGGTTGGTGGTTCGAGCCCACCCGGAGCGGTGTTGTGAGGTCTCTGATGTGACGTAAAAAGTCAGAGTTTTTCCACAATACCTGACGTCCATATCATTTTTGGGCTTCCGTGGCGCAATGGTTAGCGCGCTCAGCTGTTATTCAAAAGGTTGGTGGTTCAAGCCCACCTGGGAGCGGTGCTGTGAGTCCTTTGATGTAACGTAAAAGTCAGAGTTTTTCCACAATACCTGACAAACATTTAATTTTTGGGCTTCCGTGGCGCAATGGTTAGCGCGTTTAGCTGTTAACCGAAAGGTTGGTGGTTCGAGCCCACCCGGGATAGGTGTTGTGGGGTCTCAGATGTAGCGTGAAAAGTCATAACTTTTCCACAATACCTGAGAACTATTTAATTTCTGAGCTTCCGTGGCTCAATGGTTAGCGCGTTCGTCTGTTAACCAATAGGTTGGTGGTTCGAACCACCCGGTAGAGGTGTTGTGGGGTCTCAGATGTAGCGTCAAAAGTCATAACTTTTCCACAATTCGTGACAACTATTTAATTTCTGAGCTTCCGTAGCGCAGTGGTAGGCGCGTTCGGCTGTTAACCAATAGGTTGGTGGTTCGAGCCCACCCGGGAGAGGTGTTGTGGGGTCTCAGATGTAGCGTGAAAAGTCATAACTTTTCCACAATACCTGAAAAACATTTAATTTCTGAGTTTCCGCGGCTCAATGGTTAGCGCGTTCGGCTGTTAAACATTAGGTTGGTGGTTCGAGCCCACCGGGAGCGGTGTTTTGGGATCTCAAATGTAACGTAAAAAGCCAAAGTTTTCCACATACCTGACGACCATTTAATTTTTGGGCTTCCGTGGCACAATGGTTAGAGCGTTCGGCTGTTAACCGAAAGGTTGGTGGTACGAGCCCATCCGGGAGCGGTGTTGTGAGGTCTCTGATGTGACGTAAAAAGTCAGAGTTTTTCCACAATACCTGACGACTATATCATTTTTGGGCTTCCGTGGCGCAATGGTTAGGGCGCTCAGCTGTTATTCAAAAGGTTGGTGGTTCGAGCCCACCTGGGAGCGGTGCTGTGAGTCCTTTGATGTAACGTAAAAAGTCAGAGTTTTTCCACAATACCTGACAAACATTTAATTTTTGGGCTTCCGTGGCGCAATGGTTAGCGCGTTTAGCTGTTAACCGAAAGGTTGGTGGTTCGAGCCCACCCGGGATAGGTGTTGTGGGGTCTCAGATGTAGCGTGAAAAGTCATAACTTTTCCACAATACCTGAGAACTATTTAATTTCTGAGCTTGCGTGGCTCAATGGTTAGCGCGTTCGTCTGTTAACCAATAGGTTGGTGATTCGAACCCACCCGGTAGAGGTGTTGTGGGGTCTCAGATGTAGCGTCAAAAGTCATAACTTTTCCACAATTCCTGACAACTATTTAATTTCTGAGCTTCCGTAGCGCATGGTAGGCGCGTTCGGCTGTTAACCAATAGGTTGGTGGTTCGAGCCCACCCGGGAGAGGTGTTGTGGGGTCTCAGATGTAGCGTGAAAAGTCATAACTTTTCCACAATACCTGAAAAACATTTAATTTCTGAGTTTCCGTGGCTCAATGGTTAGCGCGTTCGGCTGTTAACCATTAGGTTGGTGGTTCGAGCCCACCCGGGAGCGGTGTTTTGGGATCTCAAATGTAACGTAAAAAGCCAAAGTTTTTCCACATTACCTGACGACCATTTAATTTTTGGGCTTCCGTGGCGCAATGGTTAGCGCGTTCGGCTGTTAACCGAAAGGTTGGTGGTACGAGCCCATCCGGGAGCGGTGTTGTGAGGTCTCTGATGTGACGTAAAAAGTCAAAGTTTTTCCACAATACCTGACGACTATATCATTTCTGGGCTTCCGTGGCGCAATGGTTAGCGCGATCAGCTGTTATCCAAAGGTTGGTGGTTCGAGCCCACCCGGGAGCGGTGTTGTGAGGTCTCTGATGTGACGTAAAAAGTCAAAGTTTTTCCACAATACCTGACGACTATATCATTTCTGGGCTTCCGTGGCGCAATGGTTAGCGCGCTCAGCTGTTATCCAAAAGGTTGGTGGTTCGAGCCCACCCGGGAGCGGTGTTGTGAGGTCTCTGATGTGACGTAAAAAGTCAGAGTTTTTCCACAATACCTGACGTCCATATCATTTTTGGGCTTCCGTGGCGCAATGGTTAGGGCGCTCAGCTGTTATTCAAAAGGTTGGTGGTTCAAGCCCACCTGGTCGCGGTGCTGTGAGTCCTTTGATGTAACGTAAAAAGTCAAAGTTTTTCCACAATACCTGACAAACATTTAATTTTTGGGCTTCCGTGGCGCAATGGTTAGCGCGTTCAGCTGTTAACCGAAAGGTTGGTGGTTCGAGCCCACCCGGGAGAGGTGTTGTGGGGTCTCAGATGTAGCGTGAAAAGTCATAACTTTTCCACAATACCTGAGAACTATTTAATTTCTGAGCTTGCGTGGCTCAATGGTTAGCGCGTTCGTCTGTTAACCATAGGTTGGTGGTTCGAACCCACCCGGTAGAGGTGTTGTGGGGTCTCAGATGTAGCGTCAAAAGTCATAACTTTTCCACAATTCCTGACAACTATTTAATTTCTGAGCTTCCGTAGCGCAGTGGTAGGCGCGTTCGGCTGTTAACCAATAGGTTGGTGGTTCAAAGCCCACCCGGGAGAGGTGTTGTGGGGTCTCAGATGTAGCGTGAAAAGTCATAACTTTTCCACAATACCTGAAAAACATTTATTATTATTATTATTATTATTAATTTATTATTATTATTAATTTATTGATGTCTATGTTACTCATAAATTTTCATACAAAAATGGTACATCTACCCTTTGCCACATGAGTGTAAGCTCGTGCGTGGCAGGGTTATGTATATAGTTATATTTAAATTAATGTAATTATTATAATTGTTATACTTGAATAATTTGGGGAACTTCGTACATCTTTTGATTAACCAGAAAGTAATTAATTGCTAATAAAATAGTACTTTCGTTAGACATTATTGAGAATAGAGGTTAGCGTGGAGTATTTGACTTCTATGAGCCATGCTATAATTTTTTTACGGTATATTTCTAGACTGCAGCACTTCTTTATATCATTATCTAATATGTTAAATAATTTCGGACCTAAATAAGAGGCATGTTTTTGACCTATGGTTTTACTAGTTTTGGGAATTAATAAATTACCCTTTGTCATAAATCTAGTGGTATAACTATTTGTATATTCCATATAATTTTTGCTCTTGTATGTATACAACAGTATTTCTTTTCCATATAAATGTTTGACAGAGAATACTTTAAACTCCTTATGAAGTAGTCGACTCGGGTAACGATAATCTCTCCTCAAGCATATACGTATAATTTTTCGTTGTAGAACTTCCAAAGGTTCTAAAATACTCTCGTATGTCCCTCCCCAGCCTATTATACCATATGATATAACGGACTGTATTAGGGCGTAATATATCCTCTTTAGCCATGGAAGTTCCAGAAAATTACGGACATTGTAGAATTTATACAAGCACGATCGTATTTTCTTTGTTACGTGACCTACATGATCTCTCCATCTTAGGTTACTGTCAATTATTATTCCTAGATATTTAATTTGGTTAACTTTTTCTATAATGAGACATTTTGCGGTGCAATTGTTGCAATCGTTACTGGCGTGGATTTTAATTTCATCTGGTAAGTTTTCTATCGTTCTTGAAGAGAAACAGATGTATTTAGTTTTGTTAGTATTTAGAGTTAGCAAGTTTTGGTTCAATTTCGTGTGGATTAAGTTCAAGTCCTTTTGTGCTTTCTCTATTACTTCCAGCCAAGTATTACCTTCAAATAATAAAGTGGTATCATCGGCGAAAGATATCAATTTGCCATGAATTTTTGTGTTACATAAGTCGTTTATATAAATTAGGAATAGCACCGGGCCAATGATTGTTCCCTGTGGTATTCCGAACCTCACAACGTGAGTATTACTTATCGTATTATTTATTTTCACAACTGTTTCTCTTCCGCTCAAGTAACTTTTAAACCAGTCTAGTGGTACCCCACGTACGCCAGCTTTCTCAAGTTTTTGAATGAGTATAGGATGGGAGACCGTATCGAAAGCTTTCCTTAAATCGAGGAATATACCGATAGATTTTTTGTTTTGGTCTATGGTCTTATATAATGTCTCCGTTACTTTTAGAATCGCGTCACTAGTGTTTAGACCTTTTCTAAAGCCATATTGGTTTGTAGAAAAATAATTGCATTTCTCTAAGAATTCTGTTAGTTGGTTCTTGATAATTTTTTCGTATATTTTTGAAATATTGCTAAGGAGAGATATCGGTCGGTAATTACCTAAGTCGGTCTTATCGCCTGATTTAAAGATCGGTACAACTATTGCTCTCTTGAGAATATTAGGAAAAACCCCATTTGTTAAGGATGTGTTTATAATATGCGATAGCGGAATTGCTATGAATTGTTTAAGTTTTTTTAAAGTTTTTATATCTATATCATCGTGACCTTTTGAATTAGAGTTTTTAAGGGTATCAATAACTTTTGTAATATCAACTGGAGTAATCGGCAAGAAATATAAGGATTTAGAGTTAGTGTCGCTGGAATCTAGAGTTATTGGCGTGTCTATAGTTTTCGACATTATGTCTTTGGCTAAATTTTCTCCAAGCGAGGAGAAATATTCATTAAAGGAGTCGGCTACTTCTAGAGGTTGATTATCACTTCTATAAATGTGGTTTTTATAGTTAATTTTATCAATTTGATTGGGTTGTTTATACTTATTTGTTGACTCATTTATAATTTTCCACATTTCTTTAGGATCTTGTTTACATTTGTCAATTTTATTTTTATAATAATCGTTTTTTACTAGTCTTATTATTTTCGTTAATTTATTTCGGTATTTTAGGTAATAATTTTTTAAATCAGTGTTAAACGGTTCTATTTTAGTTCTTTTTGCCAATGAGTCTCTTTTCCTAATTGAAATAATTAAAGAATAGGTTATCCAAGGTTTTAGTTTTTGTTGTTTATGCGAATAACTAATATATCTTTTATTTAAATTTAAATTGATGTGTTGTTGCAATGTTTTTACAAATAATTTCGACGCTTCATTTGGGTCTTTTTCTGAGAGGACATTGACCCATGTTTCTTTTTGTATATCATCGATAAGTTTGTTATAGTCAATTTCGTTTATTACTTTCTGTTTATTATGACTCTTTGTTTCGCGTGCACCAGATATATTAATTAAAACTGCGTAGTGATCAGTAATTTTAACTTCATGTATGACCGAAATTACTTCATTGTTCTTGTTCTGTTTTACAAATATATGGTCAATACATGATTTGGATGTAGGCGTCTCTCTAGTTGGACTATTAATACACGAGAAAAAACCTTTCTCGTATAGGGTAGTTAGATAATCGGAGACAGTTTGCTCTTCTGGGGTCAGTAAATCTATATTTAAGTCTCCTGTCCAGATCACGTTTCCTACGCTTATATCTCGTGATAATTTTGTATATAGGTCATCAATAAATTCCGTGACATTGTTACTTGGTGAACGGTAGCAACCAATTACTTTATAAATTATATTATTAGGCAATTTAACATCAACACATTTAACAGTTGCCCCGGAAATTTCTAGATTGTTTATGACGTAAGTTAAATCATTTTTTATATAGATAACTACCCCATCATTCCTATTTTGAAATACATTTGAAAAAACATGGCTATAACCTTTTATTGAAAATTCCGAATTTTCCCTGATTTGAAACGTCTCGGTTAGTACAATAACATCTAATGAAATTTTGATTGTTTCTAAATATATAACAAATTCATCAAAGTGCTTCCTCAAACTGCGAATATTTAGGTGAAAAACATTTAAACCATTTTTACTCAAATTATTTGAATTCAGGAGATTTTCTGGTAGAGATTTTAAATTAAAATTTTGAGATTCGTTAGTGAAATCAATCATATTGACCAGGGGAAGTTTTTTTATTGTTATTAGTACTTTTTTAAAGAGGTTTCAAGTCATCGAGAGTTTTTACTCTAATGGAGGGCATGTTATCAGCTTTCCTCAGGAATAATTTTCCATCATTTACCCAAACATACTTATAATTTTTATTTTTAGCTAATGATTTAGTTTCAAAAAGTAGTTTTTTGTTAATTAATGTTAATTGTTCATTGATATAGACTCTGTTATTTTGTAGCCCCGGGTCAATATCACTGCCCTTCAAATCTTTTTTAAGTCTTGCTTGTTTAAGCCAGTCACTCCTAATTTTTTTATTGCTAAATAATACTCGAATTATTGGTACTTGGTTTTTAGATCTAGATACACGATATGCCTCTATAATTTCATTATGATGATAGTTAACATTAATTGCCTTTGCTACTGCTTTTAGAATTTCATCCAATTTTTCATTTTTAGTAAGCTCAATACCCGTTATTTCTAAGTTATGGTTTAGGTTTTCTTGCTTTACTTCGTTTATCATAATTTCTTGGTTTTGAATTTTAATTGTTAGATCTGCATTTTTTAGCTTAAGAACATCATTATCTTTTTTTATCAAACATATCTCACTAGATAGAGACCCTAAGCTATCGCTAAAATCGTCAATTTTATCGGAGCAAAATTGGATTGATTTCTCAATGTCGTTAATTTTTGTTACTTGTACTTCTATGTCTGATATTTTATTGACTTTTACCTCAATATCTGCGATTTTATTTACTTTAGATTCAATATCCGTTATTTTAGATTCAATGTCCGTAATCTTGCTCAGTTTAGTTTCGATGTCTTTGATTTTGCTTACTTTTATTTCGATGTCGTCAATTTTTTTCATTTTTGAATGAATATCGCTTACTTGTTGAATTAATAGTCTTAAGTCGCTGCTGGGTAGTTCCTCTGTATCCTCTGTATTGGTGCTGTTTGGCCTATTAGTCGATGATTTACACATTTCGCATTTCCACGTAGTTTTACGCGATCCCATTTTACGGAACGTTTCTTCATTTTTAATGTTTGTACAGGCGATATGAAGGAAATCCTTACAGTTCGAACATTGAATAATGTCTTTACTATTTTCGGCAAATTTGGCGGTACAATTTTTGCATGACATTTTGCACGTCTACCTTTGATTATTTCAGATAAGATATAACGTTAATCGGAGCTGATAAGGCATGCGACTGCTCGGTGCGAAGTTCACACTTCATCAATTCCGTGGCGCAATGGTTAGCGCGCTCAGCTGTTATCCAAAAGGTTGGTGGTTCGAGCCCACCTGGGAGCGGCGTTGTGAGATCTCAGATGTAACGTAAAAATTCAGAGTTTTTCCATAATACCTGACGACCATATCATTTTTGGGCTTCCGTGGCGCAACGGTTAGCGCGCTCAGCTGTTATTCAAAAGGTTGGTGGTTCGAGCCCACCTGGGAGCGGTGTTGTGGGGTCTCAGATGTAGCGTAAAAAGTCATAACTTTTCCACAATACCTGTCAACTATTTAATTTTTGGGCTTCCGTGGCGCAAAGGTTAGCGCGTTCAGCTTTTAACCGAAAGGTTGGTGGTTCGAGCCCACCCGGGATAGGTGTTGTGGGGTCTCAGATGTAGCGTGAAAAGTCATAACTTTTCCACAATACCTGAAAAACATTTAATTTCTGAGTTTCCGCGGATCAATGGTTAGCGCGTTCGGCTGTTAACCATTAGGTTGGTGGTTCGAGCCCACGCGGGAGCGGTGTTTTGGGATCTCAAATGTAACGTAAAAAACCAAAGTTTTTCCACATTACCTGACGACCATTTAATTTTTGGGCTTCCGTGGCACAATGGTTAGAGCGTTCGGCTGTTAACCGAAAGGTTGGTGGTACGAGCCCATCCGGGAGCGGTGTTGTGAGGTCTCTGATGTGACGTAAAAAGTCAAAGTTTTTCCACAATACCTGAAGACTATATCATTTCTGGGCTTCCGTGGCGCAATGGTTAGCGCGCTCTGCTGTTATCCAAAAGGTTGGTGGTTCGAGCCCACCCGGGAGCGGTGTTGTGAGGTCTCTGATGTGACGTAAAAAGTCAGAGTTTTTCCACAATACCTGACGACCATATCATTTTTGGGCTTCCGTGGCGCAACGGTTAGCGCGCTCAGCTGTTATTCAAGAGGTTGGTGGTTGAGCCCACCTGGGAGCGGCGTTGTGAGGTCTCAGTTGTAACGTAAAAAGTCAGAGTTTTTCCATAATACCTGACGACCATATCATTTTTGGGCTTCCGTGGCGCAACGGTTAGCGCGCTCAGCTGTTATTCAAAAGGTTGGTGGTTCGAGCCCACCTGGGAGCGGTGTTGTGGGGTCTCAGATGTGGCGTAAAAAGTCATAACTTTTCCACAATACCTGTCAACTATTTAATTTTTGGGCTTCCGTGGCGCAAAGGTTAGCGCGTTCAGCTGTTAACCGAAAGGTTGGTGGTTCGAGCCCACCCGGGATAGGTGTTGTGGGGTCTCAGATCTACCATGAAAAGTCATAACTTCCCACAATACCTGACAACCATTTAATTTCTGAGCTTCCGTGGCTCAATGGTTAGCGCGTTCGGCTGTTAACCGAAAGGTTGGTGGTTCGAGCCCACCCGGGAGAGGTGTTGTGGGGTCTCAGATGTAGCATGAAAAGTCATAACTTTTCCAAAATACCTGAAAAACATTTAATTTCTGAGTTTCCGTGGCTCAATGGTTAGCGCGTTCGGCTGTTAACCAATAGGTTGGTGGGTCGAGCCCACCCGGGAGCGGTGTTGTGAGGTCTCTTATGTGACGTAAAAAGTCAGATTTTTTCCACAATACCTGACGACCATATCATTTTTGGGCTTCCGTGGCGCAATGGTTAGCGCGTTCGGCTGTTAACCAATAGGTTGGTGGTTCGAGCCCACCCGGGAGAGGTGTTGTGGATTCTCAGATGTAGCGTGAAAAGTCATAACTTTTCCACAATACCTGAAAAACATTTAATTTCTGAGTTTCCGTGGCTCAATGGTTAGCGCGTTCGGCTGTTAACCATTAGGTTGGTGGTTCGAGCCCACGCGGGAGCGGTGTTTTGGGATCTCAAATGTAACGTAAAAAGCCAAAGTTTTTCCACAATACCTGACGACCATTTAATTTTTGGAATTCCGTGGCACAATGGTTAGCGCGTTCGGCTGTTAACCGAAAGGTTGGTGGTACGAGCCCATCCGGTAGCGGTGTTGTGAGGTCTCTGATGTGACGTAAAAAAGTCAAAGTTTTTCCACAATACCTGACGACTATATCATTTCTGGGCTTCCGTGGCGCAATGGTTAGCGCGCTCAGCTGTTATCCAAAAGGTTGGTGGTTCGAGCCCACCCGGGAGCAGTGTTGTGAGGTCTCTGATGTGACGTAAAAAGTCAGAGTTTTTCCACAATACCTGACGTCCATATCATTTTTGGGCTTCCGTGGCGCAATGGTTAGGGCGCTCAGCTGTTATTCAAAAGGTTGGTGGTTCAGCCCACCTGGGAGCGGTGCTGTGAGTCCTTTGATGTAACGTAAAAAGTCAGAGTTTTTCCACAATACCTGACAAACATTTAATTTTGGGCATCGGTGGCGCAATGGTTAGCCCGTTTAGCTGTTAACCGAAAGGTTGGTGGTTCGAGCCCACCCGGGATAGGTGTTGTGGGGTCTCAGATGTAGCGTGAAAAGTCATAACTTTTCCACAATACCTGAGAACTATTTAATTTCTGAGCTTCCGTGGCTCAATGGTTAGCGCGTTCGTCTGTTAACCAATAGGTTGGTGGTTCGAGCCCACCCGGGAGAGGTGTTGTGGGGTCTCAGATGTAGCGTGAAAAGTCATAACTTTTCCACAATACCTGAAAAACATTTAATTTCTGAGTTTCCGTGGCTCAATGGTTAGCGCGTTCGGCTGTTAACCGAAAGGTTGGTGGTACGAGCCCATCCGGGAGCGGTGTTGTGAGGTCTCTGATGTGACGTAAAAGTCAAAGTTTTTCCACAATACCTGACGACTATATCATTTCTGGGCTTCCGTGGCGCAATGGTTAGCGCGCTCAGCTGTTATCCAAAAGGTTGGTGGTTCGAGCCCACCCGGGAGCGGTGTTGTGAGGTCTCTGATGTGACGTAAAAAGTCAGAGTTTTTCCACAATACCTGACGACCATATCATTTTTGGGCTTCCGTGGCGCAACGGTTAGCGCGCTCAGCTGTTATTCAAGAGGTTGGTGGTTTGAGCCCACCTGGGAGCGGCGTTGTGAGGTCTCAGATGTAACGTAAAAAGTAGAGTTTTCCATAATACCTGACGACCATATCATTTTGGGCTTCCGTGGCGCAACGGTTAGCGCGCTCAGCTGTTATTCAAAAGGTTGGTGGTTCGAGCCCACCTGGGAGCGGTGTTGTGGGGTCTCAGA
>JAEQBA010000626.1:13441-47976 GCA_019434445.1 Phalangium opilio
TTATGGAAATATCTTATAAACTTTTGATAATGGTTATTCTAGCTCTTCCCGCAAACTCCGCCCCTAGATACTTTGAGAAAATGGCTATTATTAGGCATTATTCTTAGTAGCTGTATGTATTTCCGATAGGAACTATCATCTTAATCAGATTTTATCCAACCTATTGTTATAGGTTAGTTAGGTAACAAGGGCAAATTGTTCCTTGTTTTTGAAAAGTGTGACGTAACCAATAAGATCACACGAACTGATAAATAACACGGTTTAAAATTATTAACCACCTGCGAATTTATATTGTTGAAAAATATCAAACGTTAATCGTTAAAATGGTTGTCCTAAAGTTTTTAACTTTCGTGACTTTACTGGGGGTTTTCAGTGGTCAAAATCAAGTACTTGCGCAAGGTATTTACGTTTATTTTTTCTCTTTCCATAGTGTTTTACTCAGGTGTCTCGGAATTATTAAAATTAGGCTTTTCAAACCGCTCTAAAAGTATAAGCCATAATTATTGCAATTTAAAAGTGGCTAAATATTTGGTTGTCTCAACAACAGGTACTTCTAAGTCGCTACCCGAAGCTTTTTCAACGTATATTTCGATATATTTTGGAGAGCTTCATGTTTTGGATGAAGCTGTTATGAACTATGATAAAGACCGAAATAAAGCGTCTTTGTTCATCAAGGATGGCACTTCTTTAATTTTCAATTTTGCTGATGATCAGTATTTATCTGTAGAAGGTACTGTAATTAACAACAAAATATTGGGGGCGTGGCCACTTGGAATTCTTAAAAATCTAGCTAAGATACCCGGTTGTTTATGGACTTGAAACCGAGAAAGAGCTATCCCTTGTTGTAGACACTAAACACTAAGAGTCTTTGAACTTATACCCAATGAAGTATCTGAATGTTGTTGTTTTTAAAAGAAACAATGTTCTTTCTACAAATTTAAATTTCAACTAAACGATAATTAATTGGGATTTAATGATAAAGCTAAAATGATAGGGTAGCTTCTTAACAGGATTAATGGCTAGGGGTTCAGTGGTTCACCTCCGTCCTAACCTTGAGAAGAACACAATCAATTAAAGCACTTCTAATGAACAGAAGAACTCAACCACTTCTAATAAACATTCCCCCTAGTGTTACTGACATTAACCATGCGGTTTGGTCTAATCAAATTCGGAAATTAATTAATTGTGACGGCGCATAATGAACCAACCAACAAACAAGCAACCCCCTCAAATATACTTAACATGTAACAATAAGTGATTATATATTAGGTCCAGTTTGCTCCGGTGCGACGATAGCTGAAGCGGACCCATTCTTCTTCTTCCCATACAAGAACCTAGACAGAGGGGGTTTGCAATTATCTAGCCCTGATGTGGCCTTTCATTTTGACGGAGACCATGTTGTAATTACAAATTATAACGTTCATTAATTGTAATTAGCCAAGGTACCTAAGACAATTCTTAAATAGGTTGTCTCCAAAAATGAGAGTATGGACGGAATCATTACGGAACATTGGACAGGTAATAAGACCATGGTATTTGAAGGAGCGAACTGGAATTGCGACTTAGATCATTGGTTTAGAACAGGTACTTTTAATATACTTATTAAAAGTACTTGGTAATTTTTTTTACCAATTTTTCGATGCAGATGATGAGAAATTTATAATTCCTCTTAAAATTGAAAACAAATGCGCGTTTTCCGATACGCAACCAAAAGACACCGAAGAACCGGAAGCGAAAACATTTCAACACAGTTATAGGTTTTTTCGGTTTGACTCGAACCAGCCAAAAGAAGAAGCGTTTCAAGTACGCGAGGCCTTACTAACATTCTGGGTGTTCTTGATAAGTCTGGCATAAATTGTTGTGTCTTACCTTTAAATCTCATTTTAGTATAATTAGAAATATAACGTGAATTAAAGGGTGTGTTCATTGGGTCAATCTGAGTGGGAAGTGGTGTCAAAGGTCGTGAAGGGGTCTGCAACATTTAGTTACGGAGATATTTGCATTGAGCGAGGAAATAGTCACATATGTCGAGTAAGACATATCAGCCTTCAATATAAGAACGGTATTGAACCTTTATCAAGCAGAAGAGTGGTGCTATTAAAGGGATGGGTGGTAGAAGTGTGCGTACAATGGTAAAATAAAGCTAATTAATACGCATGTGTCTATTTAATTGATTTAAGGGCTAATTGGTGTTTGGGACCCCATATCTCCGTAACTAACTAAATGTTGTTGACACTTTCGTATCAGTTTGACCCTTTAATTTATATCAAACTTATCAGAAACACCCTAAACGCAATCTAATAAAGAGTGGCTTTCTATTCGAAGCAATCCTTGGGTTCTTTTGTTTTGGTCAAAAATCTGCCCAACCGCACCCGGAAATGCCATCCAGATTTAAGTACGTAGGTGAGCAGTTGACGCCAATGATACCTACCACGGATTCTGTCAACAGAGAACAAATCCAAGTAATATTTATTTAAATAAGTACTTTGGGTTTGTTATTAAGGTTATAGTTTTTTCATCAATCCTCAAGTACTGGTATGATCGCGACTACAAACTGGTGCGTTTGGATCAGTTCTCCGTTTACAATGACTTGCAAACGACTTCCTTTTTTGATTACAGCAAAGGTACGGGCTTTTTAAAACACTGATTATGATCTATTAGGGGGTAAATAAACCAAAATGACACGCACCTGGTGCATGGTTAACCTAGGTGTCTTCTATGGCCTTACCAACAGTATGAGCGACGAAAGTCAGAGATGCGCCATTATGAATATGACATCGCCTTTGCCAAATGCGGAAGGAATTTTATGGCGTCAAACCGAATCTGATTATTACCAATATGTGGGACAGGTAATGTTACAAAAGGAACTGTTGTTGTTGTTGTTGCGTTCAACGGCTTATATTGGTTTCTCTCGAACAGAGAGTAATTGACGGGATAACTTACTTTATATGGGCTGCAACATCTACGGAAATTCCTATTTCATCCAATATTGGTATTAGAAATGTATATTTCTTCAAGGTATTTGTCACATTTATTAAAAAATAAAACATGACGCGGTATCATAAAGTAATGACTCAAACTTAGGAGTTCAAACGTGACGGAAATTCCTTTCGGTTCATTCCATCCCATCAAGAAACTTACACCTTTAAAGACGGACTAGTAATTTATCTTAACGTCTTTGCATAGTTCATATTTACACTTTTGACCTCTACATTCGTTCATTTATAGTTGTATGAAATTATAAAAGAGAGGTTGTTCGGTTACCACATATCACCGTCCGATTGGTCAACTATGGACGTCACCCCTTGCTTCTATAAACCTGGACAATTAATATATTTTCAAATTGATGTCAAAGGTGATTGATTACCCATAATACCCTTAACGTATAACGTTTTAAAACGGACGTCTGCGGGGTCATTACAGGTACCGAAAGCATAGAGCCAAACATGGCGACTTTATTCCAAGAAGGACTTCACGGGGAACTGTTGGGTGCTGCTGGTGTGTCTATCACACGTCTCAACAAAATGCAGGTTCGTTATTTAGTGAAACATTTTCAGAGCTGCTAAAGCCTAACAATTCATACCTTAACGTCAGATCACCCATTTTGAAGACGGGGATGTTTGGGCCACCGCGGTTCTTACTGAAAATCCGAGCTTATTAGGTATTTAGCTAGTGTTTAATCAAACTTAAAATAAATATGACACTAATTATTTGAAATTAAGGATACGGGAACAAAAACACGGAACCATCGGTGTCCGAAGCGTTCAATCGTTTGAAAGCTCAAGTTAATGATGATAAATTTCAATTTACAATCATTGACCCGGATTCTAAAAGGTTAATTAAGAAAATTAATTATAGAACAAGTTTGCTATGTTAGATGGGTATCTAAATACCACGCGGTTATTATTAGGAAAAATATAGAGGCGACACCGGGAATTTATTCCCCCCACCCTCCTATTTCCAAAAGTGTAAGAATGAAACCTCTCGACGTGGGCGGATACTCTAGTAAGCTTACGACGAGTGGCTTCAATACTTAAGCTCCTCCTACATCTATGACTATCATAGCTTCGAAATGACAATTCCTGTGTCCCTTCTCTATAATTTCCTTTTATTAAACAACTCGTGGTAATTTAGTTCCATTTTAACGTTATGTTTATACAGTTCTACATTTTTAATCCGTACTTTTACTGGATTAGGAGTATAAATTCAAGGGTATTGAAGTGGACCAACTTAACAATGGTCGAGGTACGTTATATAGACCCAAAAAATACAGGGGCAAGAGGGTCTTACACGTTTTTAAGTGATTTATTTCGTACCTATTTGTACGATATACTTTTGAAATAAACTGTGTAAATTGAATTAATTTGGTCAAATGCGATCCTATCATGGATATGTATAAATACTACGTATTATGGATTCATATTTCTTATCTTCCTTCCACAAGACACTTCGCTTAGACGCCCGTTTAGCATAGAAAAAAATTATGACTTGTGAGGGGGAGTAGAGGGAAATTCGTCTTTTCTCTCTTTGCGCATGGGCAAAATTTCAAACTGACCACTTAGGAATCGGGATTCTCCGGAGAGCTATAGTTCGTCCCCCCCCCCTGCGAGACCAAGCTACTTACGACGCTTGGTGGCCTGCTTTTTGGTCTAGTTGCGAATCCGTAATACCTAGTAGTATTTATACATACATATCCATGCTTATATGTACACCAATAATTACAAATCAAGTGTGTTGGGAAAAAAGGAATCGGGATTCTCCGGAGAGCTATAGTTCGTCCCCCCCCCTCACGAGAGACCTAGCTGTTTACGACGCTTGGTAGCCTGCTTTTTGCTGTAGTTGGGAATCCGTAATACCTAGTAGTATTTATACATACATATCCATGCTTATATGTACACCAATAACTACAAATCAAGTGTGTTGGGGGAAAAAAAAAGAAAAATGTTTCGTGGAATGTCAGAAAACGCCCATGAATATTTGAAACTCATAATTCGAATCGAATTTATTGATAATAGAGATATTAGTTATTTTTTAGATAATAAATAGACCCAAAGTCACTTTCTACGGTTTCTCCATTGTTATACACATACTGATAACTTTTAGGGGCGTATTGGAAACCGACTTAGATAAAACTGTACGCGATATTATATAGTACTTATTTGTTCTATAACAATAATAGGCCTAAGGATAATAATGTAAGATAAATATCAGCTTATCAATAAGAGACGTGATTACAATTTTATTTGTCGTACCGAATTTGACTCGCCCCCTTTATTTAATCCACCTTGGGTGTTCGATCGTGAGAGAAGCCAAAGTTCTTCATTTACTAGAAAGGTTCAATTAATTTAAAAGGTATTTATTTATTTGATTGTTTGTTTTAGTTAACCGCGACTAAAATCTAATTTCCGTTGCTGTTATTTTTTTTTATTTCACAGGGATAATTAATTAAATCTAAACGAAAACATTATGGGACAATTAAGAGGGTTAATTTCTCTCGTTTTCTCTGTTTTCGCAATTTTACAACTTCTTTCGAATGTCGTAGATGCTCAAACAAATTGTCAAAATTCTCCCACACTTAGTGGTACGTTTAATTAATAAATGGGAAATCAATTTCAAGAAGTGATATCTAGTTTATTAGGGAGAAGGTATAAGATGCCTAAGTATTCGAGCGCCATAGTCCCAGTCCCCCTTTCAAAATACAAGGCGGCACGTAAAAGGAGGCCGGGCTATTTCACCTCTCCTCAGTCGGAAAATACGCAATTTTCGTCATTCGCGTCGCGCTGACGTGAGTTTTCAAGAAATAATGAGATGCTGGTTGTAATTTAGAGGCGGGGATTAACTCCGGACCTACGTTTGGACTATAGATAAAGCTGGAAATGTGGCCAATTTATACTTCTCCCTAATAAACTAGATATCACTTCTTGTCAATTTTGAGTCGAAAATGTAACTTCTATGACATTTTTGTCCCAAAGGACACCGTAAATAAGTTTTACTGGTGACCCCCTTAATTAAATTAGAATTGTCTGTTCAGTTTCTTACTTAAATTAAAGGGGTCATCCGTAAAACACTAACCTACTATAGTCATAACTTGTTTGGGGTTGGGGCAAAATGTCATAAAATTTACATTTTCGACTCAATATAGACGGTACCACCCTCCGCGAACACCCTGTATATTATATCCATTTATTTTAATAGCAAATATGCCTTATATTCTAAACATCACTGATCTTTCTTACACCATGACCGTCGAAGCGAACTTGCAAGAAAAAGTGTGTGTGTTTGAAAATGTTTAGAAATAAGTAATTGAAGTTCAAAATAATTTCTAGAAAAAGACCTTGTACGTGACGGAATACTATGATAAAGAATGGGGAAATGGAAGACTCGATGTTCTAAATGGAGGGAAGGTCACCAAGTTCTTGTACTTGAACGAAACCGCCGAAATATTTACAGTGAAAGGTATTTAAGTTATCCCTAATGTTCAACCGGATCTAAATGACTGTTATTGTACAATGTAGATAATGAGTGCACTACGCAAGACATGAACAAGGGCTTCGAAACACCATTTGATCAGTTTAATCTTTATAAATGGAATGACCCTAACACCATGCAACCTATTATTGGTCCATCTAACTTACTTCGTTACGGAGTCGAGAATAAAGCCGTTAGTATCAAGCTATCGGAATATCTTCAAGGTCATGACCTTTAGCTCTCTTTTCGTGTATGTAGAGACAAGAAACCCAAACTGGACAAACCGTACGCGGGATTAAGACCAATGTATATAGGCTTTGCGATAATGACGGGAAATTAGCAATACGTTACTTCTTCATTGGTATAATAATAGACCGAGTACGAAATAGGCTTAGATTTCTAAGCCTAATTATTCTTACAGATCCTACAACCGAGAACGGTTTCGGTATAGTAGGTAAGGACGTTCCAGCCCGTATCACTGTCGAAGGTCAAACTGCGGAAGGTGGAAATATTATGCACACTTACGACATTGTTAACTATCAGACATTTGTCCCCGATATTGGAAATACTTTCAAGGTAGAAAGGTTAATACTGGTTCCCTTTAAAGTGACGTCATAGTTAAATCCATCCAGATCCCCAAAATGGTTGGTTGCACTCGTTTAGCCGGAGCGGGAGACGAGAAAAAAGTCCCCAATTACGATAACAAGGACTTTCATTTGGAAGCCGAAGTGGTTTACACTCCTTGGGGGAATAGTAACTTCAGTTACGTCAATACACTTTCGGTAAGTCTGCTTGTTCAGAACGTAAGGACACCGATTGGCTAACGTTTACAACTTGTCATCTTAAAGGTAACGATGGATGCCAAGTCGAAACATTTCGCTTTCGAAACCAACACCTGGAAATCTCACAAAGATGCCGAAATTGCCGAGCCTGGTGATGAGTTGAAAGTTATCTATGACATCCAGAATGGTTCGTGTTTTGTCTTGATTAGGTTTTGACAATAGCAAACGTTATCTTCGGAAATTTTAGCCTATTGTTTCCACAGAATATAGATACGAAATCGATGAATCGTACGAAGCTTGCTCTGTCCTGAACGTCGACGAAGGAGAAGTAGGAAACGACGGATACAAACCGCAACTGAAGTTACCTGATGGACAAGTTTTGGATCTTTTATCAGCCGATCTTTTTGTTAGAGATAAAATAACAGCCAATCAGTACCATTACCTCGGAGACGTAAGTCTCCCAAAAACGTTATAATCTTGAAATACATCTAAAAAACTCGCCTAACCCTCAAGGACACCGAACGAGGGATACCGGTATCAGTATTCGAAAAGCATTTGAAAGAAGAATCGGAAGACGACTTCGATGACATCATCATTACCAGATACCATTTGGCTGTAAGTTAATTTCTCTCGTCATTTTGTGACAAAATTACAAGTCATTCCTTGGTTACGTTCAGGACGACACCATTTTGAACACTGAATTTTCCGAAAAGAATGCTCCCATTAAGATCGTTTACTCCAATTTTAACATCGCTCAAAAGGTGTAACGTATTTAAACCCATCTTCAAACCACACTCAATCGTCAAAGTCTAAATTATTTTATATCTCAGTTTGTCGGAATTGTTGTCTTCAACATTTACGCATTCACTTCAACGGTCACCAAGAAAGCGGAATATTTTGACGTCACGACTTGTTTCAAGGATGATGACCAATCCAGATGGTTCCAGTTAATTTTCCCCAGTAAGAAACCGCAGCTTATCTTTATTCTTAATTCGTTTAAATTAACTATGACTTCGTGCGTCTAGTGCGAGACAATAAACCGGACGATGTCATTCCCTTTATACCTTTCATCGAAGACAACTTTTTGAACCTATTGCAAGTACCATTGGTTGGCTCACCCCTTAGGGTACCCAAGGTCATGGTTGACGTTGATATGGACAACATTTACGTCACCGCCTTACTTTTAGAACGACCCGATTTCATGCGTAAGTTTGAGTCACTCGCGTAACTCTGAAAAATGTCTAAAAACCAAACATCTTTTCCGCAGTCGACTTTCAAACTCAGGGAAAATCCCGAATTACCAAGGAACCGAATGACATGATTGGTTTGACCACCCAAGAAGGATGCGCCAAGGCTTGCCTGGAAAAACCAAGTTGCGTATTTTTCTCGTATTGCGGTGCTCTTTGCACTTTATCCACGGATGATCCCGGTACAGATGGAATTCAAGATGACAACCGATGTGAAATGTTTATGCGTAAGTTTGACACAATGTTCCCTTGTCTTAAATTCTTAATCGTTACACGCTATTCACCTTAGATGACAAGTACGATACCGCTTTACTTACTATGGATGAAATTACCACCAATATCGCGGGATCCGTAGAAATGGGCTCTATAGTATTTATGTTGCCCAAACCAAATGGAAAGGTCATGGTAAGAACTCTTATAGTATATTTATTGAGACGAGTCTTAAATTTGTAAACCACTTCGCAGGAATTCTTGGCGACTGGGTTTAAGGAAGAAGTAGCGTTTGGACTTAATGGAGAAAAACGAAATGACGGTTAGTTTAACTTAAAGAAATTTTAAATATTAATCACAACCACAAATATTGCAATTTTTAATCAATGCAGAAGACATAAATGATAGACTTAAAACCGGGATCTTTGGAAGAAGACTCGATGAGACCAAAAAGGACGTAGTGAAGCCATTGGGTACACAGAGTTTCGCAACCTGCCGTCGCGCTTGCCTAAACAACCCAGAGTGCGAGTCTCTTTCTTTCTGCCAAGCCACTTCAGATTGCTCTTTAAGTACTTTACACGGAGAAGAGATCAAGGATGAGTTCATGAAAGAGGATTGGCAATGCGAAATAATGTCAAGTAAGGCTGCCGTCTTACTAAGGGAAGTCTGGGTCTTTGATACTTAGTATAATTTTGAACAACAGAAGCGTATAGTGACAAGTTCGAAGCGTACCCCGGCTTGGTTTTGGCTCAAACTGCCAAGAAAGTCGTGGAACTCGGAACCAGCGACGCGTGTGCCAAGGCTTGCGTTCAAGAAACTGGTTTCAATTGTCAGTCCTTCGATTTCTGCGCGGGTGGATCTGGGAAAGCAACGTGTCTTTTACACACCACTCATTTTCTAAGTCTCGGGAGCGATGAATCCAAGGTTAACACCGACAACGCGGAATGTGGACATTATTCGAGTAAGAATTCAAGATGGAAAGTGTATAATCCTCGCAGACTTTGACCTTCGTTACAATGTTCTTTCAGAGAAACTGGTCTACGATTTTAAATCAGAGTTGGGAAAGGGAATCGTCGAAACGGAAGTCTCGGTTCAAATCGGTGACATTAACCCCGAACAATGCGCCAAGTACTGCCTGGAAGACACCAGATTGAATTGTCAGACGTTCGAATCGTGCACCACTTTGCCGATAACCCTTCAAGGAAGTACTTGTCGACTTTTCAGCAAGACAAAGGGTGGTTTACAAAAGAAGGACGCGCCACTTTGCAAGATTTACGAGAGATCTGGTACGAAGACGACACTTCTATCGCCTGAGAAGGCTCGAATGTACGTGCCGAGGCCCTTGTAGCTTAGCGTTCATCTCGAGTTGTGTTTTAAACCGTTGTCAAATCAACGAACCATGATAGTACAGTCCCTTTCGCGATTAATTACGAAAGAGTGGTTCGACTTCACTCCTTTCTAATTAATTTTACCATTCGAGGTAATGAATATTAATTAAATCTAATTTTTTTTTAATATAGTACGAGCGGCCGCTCCAAGCGCGAGCGCAAACCAAGGTTATAAGAAATGTAAGTATCAATAGATTATATCACTCGTTATCATATAATAATCTCCGTAAGTATGGGTCTGAGGTAGTGTAGGCGTTTCTCCTCCAATAACAAGAGAAATAATGTAGGCATAACCTACTGTAATTTTCCTTATTTGGTTGCGTCTGGTTAGAGATAGCGATCACAATAGGCTACCATGGTTTCTGTTTCTGGCAAATCCACCACCAGATGTCCCTCACCGCGTAAATTAACCAACCTTCGATCCCTTTGTCTCACTGTGGGAGTTTAGGCTCGCGGTGTAGAATACTAGTTCACCTCACAAACAAAACGTCTCCTTTTCTACTTCAAAGGATGCGTTAACGTAGCAAATATCCTTCCGACCCAAACTTATGAGTTTATGATTGGGTTGTGATTACAGTAGAAAATCCTGCAGTATAGTTCAACGAAGAAAACTCGTGTTATTTGCGGGAATGGATACTGCTCATAACGTTGGATTATAGGCCTAGTTTAATGAAGGTGGTTCATATTATTCTTTCTTATTTTTTAGCCACTGTTGGAGGGGTTGGATTTTTTCTATTTCTCGTTGGACTCGCAATTGGCGTAGCCGGCATGTTTGCTTATGGCTATTATCGCGCTAATCGTAGATAATTAATATATTTTTGTACTAACATTTGATGTAAATACTAACAAATAATGTAACACTATTTAAAAGTTTTTTTCAAATTATCCACTAATTACTAACCTTGAAACGTGATATTTACTAGGCTTATCAATTTAAAAAGAAAAAAATTTAACGGTTTTAAATTTGAACTTTTTATTGACTAAAATTAATCAGGACAGTAAAGTTTCCAAATTTCTCTAATGACCCCGGAACTAAGACACTAAATATTGAATTTAGGCCTACGTATATAATTCGACACAGAAGAATTGCGTAACAGACGAGTAATTACCTTTCCATCCAATCATGGACACCCTTATTCGTCGTCCATTTAACAAACATTGTAGAAATACTAGTTTCAAATGCGAATAAGACCTCACACTCTTCTTGGAAAATGAACGAGGAACTAGCCAAAAAAATAGATCTTGTGGACCACTGAGTGATCCGATTAGATTATAAGTGTTTTTAGCATAGCGAGTGATATTAAAGCCCATTTTGCGTGGTATCCAATTTCAAGATGAAATTGAAGATTTGAAAACATCTTGGATTGAGGTACATTCATTTCAGTTGGAGTTACATGGTCAACGTATTGGGACCGTCAAAGAGTTGTTGGGTCCCAAGAAAGATAATTATAGCTGGAATCTGTTTCGATTGTCGCGCGAAGTTATTCTCGTTGCAGGGAAAAAGATGGTAGTCCTTGTCAGGTCTCTATGGCCTTTGGTTGGTGTCTTGGTCGTTTTGTTAGGACTGACTGACCAAGTGCACTCGCAGTAAGTACTTGAATTGTTTTGAAGCCCAGTAATGTTAATGAAAGGGTTAATTTTTTAAATGAGTTCTAGCTTGATAATATTTGAGAGCTACAAATACGAGGAAGTTACGCACATGTTTGCCAAAAGTTTATGTTCCGCAAGTTTCGTTATTCTCTATTTATTGAGAATGTGTTAGAGAATGATTAGAAAATCTCCTGAAGGGCTTAGCAATTCGGGTTTAGCTAAATCCCCTGACGCCATTCAAGTATGCTTATTTTCAACAAGGAAAGCTATTTCAGACACTCTAGGCTACCGTTAAATTGCATAGCATAGTGGGTTTCTATTCATTTCTCTGAAAACCACGAGATCCGGTGACGTTTCACTTCGTCGCTCTACTAATACCTCTAGTTAACAAATTTGAAACCTCATGACAATCTCTTATGCATATTCTATACTTAAAACTACGCCGGTCCCCTGTCTTTTGTTACTGAGTTCAATCGACAACGAAGATTCTGTTCGAATCTTTTTAAAGCTTTGAAATTGGAACCTCTGCATGGACATCTACACGTCCTTGAAGTGCGTAGCCTGTACTTCGCGACAACGCTCTTCATCATTTAGAGTATTCAGTTACATGACTTCTTCGAGACTATTTGTCAGTTACTGATTGCCGAAATAAAAATTAAAGCTGATAAAATTTGGTTGAATGCATAAATTTATTTTTCCCAAAATGGTTCCTTGTTGATAACGATATCTTTTCTTAAAGGTCAATCAATTTTTGTAGGAATGCATTTGTGGTGGCACCAAACACTTTTCGATTGGGTGCAGAGGAAACCATCGCAGTCTACTCTCATTCTGAAGCTCAAAATGTAACTGTTAGCTTGGCCGATTCCGATTACCCTGACGAGAAAAGCATTTTCTTCACCCGGACAATAAGGGTTGTCAATGGTATATTTTGAGTAACGGGTTTCTTTTGTGAGGAAAAAGTTCTGACGTCAAAAATTCCTCTGGGCAGATGCACCCCAGACCCTCACTGTAACGGTCAAACCCGAGCACCTCCCGGATTTGAACAAAACGGGACCTTTGTATCAACATTACGTGTATTTGATTGTAGATTCCGGTGGAAGTTTGAAAAAATCCAAGGTTCTGGTCACCCTCCACTCTGGTTACTTGTTTATACAAACGGATAGGCCCATTTACACACCAAAACAAGAAGGTTGATAACACAAACGTCAAATTAAATAATTATTCTTAACATTTTATGATTATCAAACTTAAGTTAAAATAAGACTGATCAGACTTAACGAGGATATGTTGGTGGATACGGAGCCATTCACTCTTCAAATCACGGTAACGGTTAAATCAATTTATTTATCAAGTCAAATTAAAGTATTTAATATCGCATTTTAGAACCCGCAAGGGGCCATTGTGGACTCGAAACACAGTGATACTATATCGCGTTCGCACGGAATGTACAATTACGCTTTCAAAATCCCCGGATATTCCTTACTGGGCGAGTGGTCAGTTACAGTTCTATACGGACTCAAGGTCAAGCTTAACTCGACCGTCCAGTTCGAAGTTCAGAAATATGGTAGGACAGTCTCGTTACATATAGGGCCAAAGTTAGTTCTCTCTAAAATGGCATCTTCACAGTTTTACCGACGTTCCAAGTGGAAGTCAAGGGTCCTGATGTCATATTCAACGACACTGAACAGTTCGAAGTTTCGGCCACGGCTAAATACGTTTATGGTAAAAATGTCCAAGGACATGCCGTTTTCAAACTGAAGGTGAAATTGGAATCTGGACATACTGTACATTTCGGCACAGTTGGACCAAAAAAAGTAACGTTTATTTTTGGTCTCTCTGATTTGTCATTAATCGATTTCTGTTCTTTGAAATCTTGTAGCTCTTTGAGGGTATAGCTACTTGCCTCGTCAATACTTCGGATATTAGAACAAACGAGAAGATTGGTTGGTTTCCTGGTATCAGTGGAGCTCGATTCTTGGTCGAAGCCAGCGTTTACGAATTTTCTTCGGGAGCGAAAGAGAATGGAACTTCGGACGAAACCATCTTCTCCACAACCCCATATATCATAGGTTTTCAGAAGTCTTTGTCCGATTTTAGACCTGGTATCGATACGGTTGTTCAAGTAAGTCATTAAGACTGGAACCGCAATTATTGCATATTCTATAAAACCGATAATACCGCTAGGCGCAAATCACCCATGTACATGGCAAACCCGCCAATAACGTGGAAGTTCAAATCACGGTAGTGGACCATAACAATACCGTGGTACCGGTTAAAGAGTCACGCGGTCGATCTAACGAAGAAGGTTTGGTCGCTTTCGTTTTAGGAACTCAAATTTCTCAGGAGTTCTTGAAAGTGACAGTAAGTCTGAACCTGATATTTCCTGGTCACGACACTCCTGAGCCTAATTTTGTTAATGTAACTTGTAACTTTTAGGTTGAAACAGTCAAAGATGTTAAGCATCCTTCAGAGGGGACAATCATTATATATCCTTTTCATTCTCCAATTAATGGTGCTTACGTTGGCATAACTAAAACCAATACACTAATGTACAAGGTACGCAATTGCATAGTTCTTCCAGTTGTTTCAAGAAAGAGGGCCGCAATAATAAATTTATTCTAAATATGTTAGAGTTGTCTCAAAAAAGTTAATTTTCATGTCTGTCCTACTTTATGAAATTCTGTCAAGAAACGTTCTGAATCTCAAAAACATTTTCGTTTTGTTTGTTAAGAAGTTTTGCCACTGAATGCTCTTGACGTGTTGTATTTATAGGTTGGAGACACGTTTACTCGCTCTATCTACACGTATCCTTCAGGCATGAACCAGCCTATTTCCTATTTGGTCGTCTCTAAAGGCAAAATATTAGCTACCGGAAGTAACTTATATAAAAGTGTCCAGAGAAGTTTTAGTTTCAAAGTGACTGCCGATATGGTTCCCAGTGCCCGTGTCCTGATCTTCACTGTTTACAATAAACATCTCTTCACAGATTCTTTTAAGTTTATGGTCGAGAAAGTGTGCCAACCGGACAGTTTGGTTAGTGTCACTGAATAAGACTAGAGTTGCGGAGTCTAGGAATCTTTCTTTTCTTTTTTTTCTTTTTTTTTCTTGATAGATCAGTTTAGAAGCGGAAAGCGGTATCAAACCTGGGAAGGATGTTCATTTGAAAGTGAAAGGAAAGCCTGGCACTATGGTGGGAATTCTGGCCGTGGACACCGCCGTTTACGCTTTGAGAAACAAAGATAAGTTGACCGGAGATAAGGTAAATCTTGCGTTAATCTTTCATATTTCAATTAATTGAACGTTTATCATCGTAGATGTTTAACGAAATGGAGAAACACGATCTTGGATGCGGTCCAGGTGGAGGTTCGGACTCTGCCGCTGTCCTGACCAACGCTGGCGTAATAATCATCGCCGATACCGTGGCGTTGACCACCGAAAGGAAAAGTAATGGTTTTTAAAAGTTAATGCTAACGAGTGGAAATTAATAATTGTCTCAACTAGGTTGTCTTGAAAGGAAGTTGAAGAAGAGAGAAATCAGCGAAGAAATAAGTTAATAAATGTTGTTACCCTCTTGTTTATACCTTTCTAAAATTGATGTATTGGCATTTTTAGCTCGTGAACATGGGCAAGGGAATGAAAAGTGCTGCAAGTTGGGAAAGTTACCTGATAGGCACAAAAGGTGGGTCAAAACAGTCGGACGTATCAAGAAGCTGTATTAACAGAACGTGGCTAATTGCAGAACGTGCGAAGTAAGAGCTGAAATTATCCGTCGATTTGAAGAGTCTGATTTCGAAGACAAGGAAGGTTGCGCCAAAATCTACCTCAAGTGCTGCGAAGCGATTCAGAGCAAGTTGGCACCTGGTCAGAAATTAGTTCTCGATTGCATCGGGACTTTACTCCGTTTATAAAAATAATATCCAGGCATTCCTTTGTTGCAGAGTTTAATATGGGACGATCGATTGACCAACCCGAAACCGATGCTTTGCAAAGGTTTCTCGATGACGAAGACCTGAAAGAGTTTGAAAAAGACGTCAGATCGAGGAAAGATTTCAGAGAGACTTGGTTATGGAACAGTGGTGTAATCGGACCCGACGGCGTCCTGGAACAAAATAGGACGATTTTAGACAGTATCACTACCTGGGTTGTACAAGCGGTTGGACTTTCGGGTGCCGGGGGTGGCATGTGCGTTGCCGATCCTAAGGAGATCGTCGCTTTCCAAGATGTGTTTATAGACGCAAAGATGCCGTATAATGTCGTTAAGAATGAGCAGATTGAGATACCCGTAACAATTTTCAATTACGGTCCAGAAAACTTAAAAGTAAGAGTCGTTTTGTTTAAGAATCTGGTAATATTTAAGTCAATTATTTTTAACTCTGTAGGTGTTAGTGTACATGTACGGAGTCGAAGGTCTTTGTTCCGATGCCGAACCAGGACAAAGGGGACCCAGAAGAAAAATTACCGTCGCCTCCAATAGCGCCGAGACAGTTGCCTTTCAAATGATCCCACTCGTTGCCAAAGATTTCTCGCTGACGTTTTCGGCCATGTCCTTCATAGGATCTGATACGGTTATTAAGACATTGAGTGTAATTGTAAGTCTAATATTGCATCTTTTTGTGTTACGTAAGCGACAATTGATTAGAATCTTGGTCTCTATCAGCCAGAAGGTGTGCCCCAGGAGAAATTCATCACTTTGCCCGTTGATCCAGCAAACACGGGAAGAAGAAAGAAAAGGCGCGTAGAAAACGATTATGAAACCACATTCGATCCTGAAAACAAGAAACAGCTTTCAATCGTGAGCCTAATTCCGGATGTCGAATTTGTTGTTCCTGGAACCAAATACGCCGTCGTTGAAGCCTTCGGTACGGATGTAGTATCAAATCTAAGATAATTAATAATAATAATTTTATATTCAGGTGAAAAATTCGGTCCTTCGATTGAAACCAGTCTAAACAATCCCGATGAATTTATAAAAGAGCCTACGGGTTGTGGCGAACAAACTATGATGAAAATGGCACCCCTAGTACACACTTTACATTATTTGAAAGCCACTGGAAAACTCAACTCTACTCAAGAGGAAGATGCTTACAAATTTCTTCGCTTTGGTAAACTGTTGAAAATCGCAAACATTTCATCAAACTTTAAAACAAAACCCTTTTAGGGTACCAAAACGAATTAACATTCCGAAAACCCGATGGTTCGTTCGCCATTTTTAGTGATAAACCATCCAGCACGTGGTAAGTTAACTAAGTCTCAATCGTGGCTTTGCTAAGTCCGTTTGTGTGCTAATTTTTGCTAAAGGTTGACAGCTTTCGTCGCCCGAGTGTTTTGTCAGGCGAGAAAGTTCATCTATATCGACGAAAATGTGGTCTGTAGCGCTTTGAATTGGTTGGTGACTAAACAGAAACCGGACGGAACCTTCGTGGAAAGTTACAACGTGTGGGATAAAAAAATAATTGGTGGAATCGATGATGCAATTACTATAACAGCTTTCTCCCTGATGTCGTTCCAACAATGCCATTGTAAACTTTCGGTAAGAATAATGGTTAATTGTAAGTTTTTGAAATATCTTCACACACTTGCGGTGCCCGCGTAGAAATTACAAGTCCCCAAAGAAAAAGCTGCCAACTACTTACGCGCCAAAGTACCGGAAATCAACGATCCTTACCGAATGGCCTTGACAGCTTACGTCTTGGCTCTTTACGATTCCGGATCTGCTATCGAACTCAATAAAAAGCTTCTACAAATGGCATCGTTTGATCCAGGTACACGATGATCTTATAATACAACGTTTTCACGCTGTACTTGAAAACTTGTATGTAATTGCTCAGCTTCGAACACGCTCTACTGGGGAGATGGGGAATCAGCCATTTCGATAAAAGCGACCAGCTACGCCTTACTGACTCAGTTATTGTACAAAGACTTGGAGAAATCGACTTCCATTGTTAATTGGTTGAATTCCAAGAGAGGAAGTGGCGGTGGATTTGTGTCCACTCAAGACACCGTTGTCGCTATTGAAGCTCTGGCCGAGTACGCCATATTGTCTAGGGAACCCGACATATCCCTCGTCATGAACATTACATCTAACTCTGACCCTAATTTCAAACGTACGTGGAGTTTTGAACCCGGAAACGCTAGAGTTAAACGAGAAGTCGAGGTGAGTTCATAGTATAATCTGTGAATTTTTCATTTAACATTACGGAAGAGTGTCAGGTCGTATCTAAAAGGACCTACTGGCCCTGTAGAATTCTTCGGTTCAACAAACTGACTCATTCCATTTCCGACTTCCATTTAGCTGCCGAAAGTTAAAGGAAATTTGATTGTTGACGCGCAAGGAACTGGCTCTGGTGTTTTCAATGTCCGCTTGAGATATAATACTGCCACTTCTGGAGATCCCCTATGCAAGGTAAATGTTGGATTTGAAATATCTTCTTCGCCAATGTTTTACTGAGCTTCCCGTCCTAAAACATCTAGTTTGACATTAATGTCACTGTCAGCGAAGTTGTCAATAACATCAAAGAAGATACGACGTCCATTACTAAGAAAGACGATAAGAAGCCAAAGTCCGTTGTTGATGGTGTTCCCCCTAAATTAGAAGAGGCACTGGGCGTTGAGAATAATGGTACGTTTCGCGATGGTGCCACGTACTTTCGAATAATCATTTTGAAAATGTTATATTTTTAGCTAGTCAACCCTCTGAAAGGGCATCCCCCGGTCGTAGTCAAGTCTTTGACAGTCGCCAAAATAGGAGGTTCGCTAATCCTCTGAGTAATAAGGACTTGGGTGTTGATTACGAATTGAGAGACCAAGAATTTGAGGAACCGCCGAAAATAGTTCGGAAAAGAGATTTGGATGGTAAGTAACAAAAACAATACCAAGTAAAAAATACTTTAATTACAGTAACTTCAACCATAGGTGTTCCTAAATCGAATCCATTGCTTCTTAACTTAACTATTTGTACCAGGTATAGTTATCACTATCGCGTCCATATTTGTTTCCCTTAACTTCTCCATACCTTTACAGGTATTTAGGTAACGGAGACACCAATATGGCCATAGTTGACGTTGGAATGCTAACTGGCTTCAAACCAATCCAGGAAGATTTGGAGAACTTGGTGCTCGACAATTCGCAATCCATTGACAAGTTCGAAATAAATGGACGACACTTGATCTTTTACCTTGAAAAGGTGCGTAAAACTAACTTGCCCTTGGTCTGTAATGGTGAATTTGATGAACATTCGCTTTTCAGATAAATTCGAACGCCACAATGTGTTTCTCATTCCGAATTCAACGAGAATTCGTCGCTAGCAACTTGGAGTCCGGATTAGTTCGAGTTTACGATTATTACGAACCAAGTAAGCTACACGGCGTTGCACGGGTGTTTTTGACGGTCTAAAAGCAGGGAAGAATTTCCTTCGCATGTTGACATTAATTAGACTGTAGGCCCGCCCATTTTTGCATGATGTTGGTTTTATAGAAAAAAACTTTATACAGCTTTCAAATTCAATAAAACAATACAGAATTCGGTTGTAGAATAGGACTTTCTTCACATACTGAATGACTAGGGGTTCTTCACCGTCCCAGCCTTGAAGAGAATTCAACCAAACCACTTCTAATGAACCTTTCCCCTAGTGTTAATGATATCAACCATACACAGTTCAGTCTACTTCGGAAATTAACGAATTGTGATTTTGCATAGAGAAAAAACCAAACGAACAAACGAACCTCACTTTCACAAATATATATAAAATGATTATTCTACTTCCAATTATTGCAGACCAAGTTGCTTGTAGCCAGTTTTACCGCTCCCAAACTACAGGAGCTGTTTTGGGAAAAGTATGTTTCGACGAAGAAGTTCCCCCTGGAAAGAAAGTTGTCAATAAAGTTTGCAAATGCGCTGAAGGTATGATATCTGTGGTCATTCACGAAGAGGAATAGTATTTGTAAAAATGTTCTCTTAGGCGGTTGTCCACCCGAAAAACCTTTTAAGGAAGTATTTGAGGCTAAAAGTATACAAGCTTCTAGGATATTATTGGCTGACTGGGCTTGCAATGAAAGGGATTACTGTAAGTTATTTTCTACTGGGTAAGCTAAACGAAAGATTTAAACGATGGCCCTTTTTCTAGTTTGGAAGGTTAAAGTACTTTCGATTGATCAGCAAATGTCGGGATACATTTACTATAAAATGCATGTGGTCAAGGTATTGAAAGAAGGTCAGTTTAAGTTTAAGGTTAAGGACTATAAAGTTGGACTCAAAAATTAAACTAGACATTTATTAAAAGGACGTGAAAAGAAAGACGAGGTTGAATTTGAGGAAAGGGAATTCCTTGCCCGAGGTAATTGTCCCGCTTCAGTTTTGAGCGTCAATATAATTTACTACATCATGGGACGCGATTCGGTACCCATTGAAGTCGACGGACAACCTAAGTAAGCTATAAGAATAACCCCAATTTACAGTGATTCGTACTGACGAGGTAATTATGACGCAGATACAAATACTTCATTGATAAAACAACCTTAATTCGAACTTGGATCGACGATAAGAGAAAAGCTAGAACTAAAAATGAAAAAAACGAGAACAGACGACAGAGCGAAGTCTTCAGCAACGTTGAACGAATGTTCGAAAAGCAAGAAGCGTGCAAGGATTAGTTTCGCGTCGTGAATTTTAAGAATTTTCACTACCAGGATATACGGTGAAAGAATACAACTAAATTAGATTTCATATACAAGTTTGCTGCTTCTTTTTCTATTAAAATTTAAAGTGTTAAACCTTTATACTTCAAAATCTTAAGACGTTGATTCGGTCAAAGTTCTGTTTGTTCATTTTGTACCAAGCAGTTCCGACGTATCCGGCAATCCCCAGTCCGATTCCCACAAATATTAATATAAATGACACCCCGGTGAATTTTTCAGCGCAAAGCAATAAATTGTTAAATAGTTCATTGTCGTTCTAGAAATTCGTAGGTTTTAGGTGGCGTACCTGAAGATAAGAGTCCAGTTGATGAATCCTGAGGTATGTATTAAAGCATTCGTAGATTTTATTGTATCCCTATTGTATACCCTGTCTATGCGAGAGAGAATTTCGCTGCGTCGTCCTCCATTAAAGGTTTTTTCTCTAAAACAGAACAGTAAAAAGGCTCAGCCCACTGTTATTTTTACTTCCGTGGGCAAGTCGGGCCGCACTGGGTAGAGAGGGATACAGGGGACAGTAGCCTATCCACCAATAGTACATGTCCCTGTACGAGAAATACGTTCCAACGAGACGCTCGATGCATTTTGTAAGGCCAAATACTCAATGTCGTCACTAAAACGTTTGAATAATGCATATTTCGGGCACTCTTAATTTATCGAACCATAAACCCACACCACGCGCATTCACAGACATAATCGTTTAGTGAGGTAGTCTTTCATATTCGTAGATAAAAAACGATTGAAAGTTTACAGGGTGTTTCTGGTAAGTCCGAAAGAAATTAAAGGCTCAAAATGTATGGAAACTGTCAAAGAACATTAAGTTTCGACGTTACGGGCTCCCAAACATTTATTTTCCCTAATAAAAGGGAATAGTCAAAACATGGGTAGTAAGACATAGTCTTCAATATAAGAACGTTAATGAGCCTTTATCAAGCCGAAGTATTTCGTAGTGTTATAGACCAGCAAGCATTCCACATCATCAGGCCAAGAACGAATATAGATTTAGGCTACAAGAATAACCCCCGTTAGTCTGTCAATCAATTGACGGCGCGTGGAACCGAGGGGTAACACACTTTTGTATGAGCGAAGTGCTTTATAGTTAATGGTTTATGTTTTCACTTTGAAAAAATATCGAACTCATTTACCCCTCGCTCTAACAGTATCCTTCTAATCTTCTAATTACTGTGAGGTAAGTTGTTAAAATATGCTTCTTGAATCCTATGCTTAACCTTACTACCCCAATCCTATGCTTAACCGCACAATCAGGATACTTCACATACATAACTAAAATTAAATATAATTGTAACACTCTTTTCTCCACTAATTACTAACCTTGAAATGTGATATTCACTATAGGCTTATCAATTCTTAGAAAATCGGTTCCTAAATTACAACCTTGCTTTTTCATTGGATTAAATTAATCAGGGCAGCAAATTTTCCAAATTTCTCTAATGCCATCGGCAGCGTCTCTTATGACCCCGGAACTAAGACGCTAAATATTTATTTTAGGCCTACGTTCATTCTTCAAACTATGAAAAGAAGAATTGCGTAACAGACGAGCAATTTCCTTTACATTTGAATATCACGAGAGTGACAATGCTAATTTTCTACTTAATTTTATAGGATATCTGTTCGCAGTACATCTAAAAAGAAATACACGAGAATCTTTCGACGCTTAGAATTATTTAAATGTATATAATACTTCTATTAGAGAGAAGTGTACCGCAAAGCGGGGTAATTGTAACGTGATTCTTCCCAACATCATTTTACATTTGGAGCAAGGTTACTCAACCGAATCACATACGCGATAAATAGTTCGCTTGTCAAATGTTACTCTATTAGCGATTAACTATTTGCCAAGGCGCATGAGCTTGTGGATTTTTGTCCCACGTCAAGACAATGAAAGTTTGTGGGTTGATTGTATTGTATTGTATTTCTTTATTTCAACCTTTATAATTATACATTTCGATTTGACTTTGATTATAGTAGGAAGATTTTCGCCGTCCACATAAGTATAACTTGTGCGTGGACGACGAGGTAGCAATTTAAAATTTTCGTGCGAGCAGTAGCAAAGGATGCGTACAATAAATAAACATATATACATATATATATACACACATATACACATATATATATATATATATAAACACACATACATACACATTTTTTTTCTTTTTTTTTTTATATTTTCATAAGAAGTTCTAAATTTTCTTTACTTTCAAGCCAGTTTTTGATTTTTCTTTTAAAGAGGTTGATATCAATTATAGATTTAATTTTAATATCTAGATCATTGAACAATTTTATAGCAACATATGCCGCGTGATTTTGCCCGATAGTTGTATGTTTTTTTGGTAAGTTTAAATTATTTGAAGCTATAAATCTTGTATTTCGATTATGTCTGAGAGGTTGGTGATATAAGTATTTAAAGCCATATACAAGCGCTGCATAAGCATATAATTGAGAAAGTGTCATAGTTTTGTATTCTTTATACAGTAATTTTGTCGGATAGCCAAATGGTTTATGTAGGGATAAACGTAAAATTTTATTTAATAAGACAATAAGCGGGCGTAAGATATAATAGTGTGAGTTTCCCCAGGCAATTATACCATAGTTGATGACTGATTGCACTAACGCGAAGTATACCATACGTAGTGTTTCAAACTGTAAGAATTTACTCAAAGTTAGGATAGTATACGATATATATCGTAATGTTCTCGTCAATGATTTTACATGAATGTCCCACTTGAGATGTTGATCTATATATAATCCAAGATATTTAGTTGATGTAACTCTTTCTATTTGTGTGCATGAGTTTGCACACAATGAATATTGACCATTACAACGGTGTTTTTTTAGCATTAGATCAGGAGGTAATATATATTTTCTGATTGAAAAGGTCATAAATTTTGTTTTTGATATATTTAGGCTTAGTAAGTTTGCATCTAGTATTGAGTTAGCATATTGTAAACCCAAGTTTGCTTTTTTAAATGTGGATTCCCAGTTATCATCAACGAAAATCATTACCGTGTCATCCGCAAATGAGAATAGATGGTCTGATATATTGGAATTGCAGAAATCATTGATATATATCAAAAAGAGTATTGGTCCCAGTATTGTTCCCTGGGGCACGCCATAGGATACCCTGGAGGAGTTACTGGTAACATTATTAAGGCGAACTATTTGTTTTCGATTTTCTAGATAACTTTTAAATAATTCTAGGGGTAGGCCCCTGATACCTATTTTTTCTAATTTTTGTATCAATAGGGTATGGGAG
Source organism: Phalangium opilio (assembly GCA_019434445.1). NCBI lineage: Eukaryota > Metazoa > Arthropoda > Arachnida > Opiliones > Phalangiidae > Phalangium > Phalangium opilio. The sequence continues at coordinate 37,088 of JAEQBA010000626.1, forward strand.
ATGGTATCAAAGGCCTTTGCCAAGTCTAGGAATATCGCTAACGCGTTTTTTTGATTGTCTAAAGACGTTGTTAGAATATCTGTTAGTTTAAAGAGAGGATCATTTGTACTAAGACCATTTTGAAAGCCATATTGATTTTTGGAAATAATATTGAATTTATCCATGAAATTTACAAGCCGGTCTTTTATGCACGATTCAAATATCTTAGACATATGCGTCAGTACAGAGATGGGCCTGTAATTTCCAATACTAGTATAACTACCAGATTTGTGGATAGGTGTAACGAGAGCTAGTTTCAGTGAATCAGGGTAGGTTCCTGTTGAAAAACTTAGGTTTATTATATGTAGTAGGGGAGTCGTGATATATTCAGCGATTTCTTTTAGAGTAGTAGCGCTTAAATTGTCATATCCAATGGCTGATGTACTTTTTAGTTTTGCTATTTTATATCTTAGTTCTTGTTTATCAACTGGTGTTAAAAATATGGTATGGGGAATCAAGGCATCTTGTGAAGTTAAATTTAGATTGCTGGGGATTTAGTACCAAACAGTTATAGAATTCACCCTAGCACGGTGCGATGCCCATCTGAAGCTTGATGAGCGGGAGGTCTAACAAAAAGGGTGCATGAGCCTGGGAAGTATTAAAGTATTAAAAGGATGCAGAGTGTCATCCTTCTTCCATTATTATCCCCTTCTGGAAATATTTATCTCCGTAATATTTGTGTTAAAAGTTTAACAAAATACTGTTACTCCCTTAGTCAACAAGCACTTCCTTTGTAAAAATTTGCGATAATACAACAACCAAAGCGTCTGTCTGTTTTTGAAAATTGATTACAAAGTTTGACTAAAGTCCCGTATGATTGTGGGCTGAAATATTTCTCACTCACTTAGCAAACAGTTAACCACCATGTCAAGACAGGATGCGAATAAGACCTCACACTCTTCTTGGAAAATGAATGAGGAACTAGCCAAAAAATAAATCTTGTGGACCACTGAGTGATCCGATTAGATTATAAGTGTTTTTAGCATAGCGAGTGATATTACAGCCCACTTTGCGTGGTATCCAATTTCAAGATCAAATTGAAGATTTTAAAACTTCTTGCGCTGGTTCATTCCATTTGGAGTTATATCGTCAACGAATTGGGATCGTCAAAACGTTCTTTGGGTCCCAAGAAAGATAATTAAAGCGGGAATCTGTGTCGATTGTCGCGCGAAATTATTCTCATTGCAGGGAAGGAGATGGTCGTCCCTGTCCGGTCATTATGGCCTTTGGTTGGTGTCTTGGTCGTTTTGTTAGGACTGACCAACAGCGTACAGTCACAGTAAGTACTTGAAATGTTTTTCAAGTCCAATAGCTTTAATTAATGGGTTAATTGTGTTAAATTAATATTAACTTGATAATATTTGAGAGCTGCAAATACGAGCATGTACAAGTTTTTAATTGGTAACTTTGTAAAATATGTTTTGTTAGTTTAATATTCCCTACCTACTGAAAGAGTGATCGCGAATCTCCTGTATTGCTAATAGGACAGTCGAGGAAGCTTATTTACTTATCTATTAATTCTTCGAATGAATTTTATATCCATTAATGTTAATAACTGACTAATTGTTAAAAATATTTGATACAAACACGATTCGATTAAGTTAGAAAAATATATTTTTTCATAAGTTCATGTTCCGTAAGTCTGGTATTCAATATTTACTGAGAGTGTCTTTGAAAACGATTCTCCTGGGTAGACTTAGTTTACCCCAACCCCTCCCCAGGCCGCCATTCTGGTACGCTTCGTTTTCAACAATGAAAGTATTTCAGAACCGTTACGTTGCATGACATAGTATTGCGAAGTCTCTATTCGTGGGTTATCTATTCCTTCCTCTCCAAAGACTCCAAACCAAAAGCCACTTCATGAGAACCGTGATGTTTCACTAACATAATCAATGTCAAATTTGTTTATCCCTTTGAAAACACAAGACTACTTCTAAAATGATGCTTTATTTACAATGAGTATCACTGCGCAACCCCATGTCCTTTTTTCTATACTTTATAACCGGGGTTAAATTGATAACGAATGAGTTTGGTTCGAATCTTATTTGCGCAATAATTTTCGCTTTGAAATTGGAACCACTGCACGGACCTCTACACGTCCTTGAAGTCGAAGACGTCCGTTGTCTGTACTTCGCAATAACGCTCTTTATCACTTGCAGTATCGAATTACAAGAGTTCTTCGGTGATGTTTTGTCAGTTACTGATATCCTAAAGGAGTTGATGCGATTGCTTCAATGCATACATTTATTTTGCGTCAAATGGTTCCTTGTTGATAACGAGTTCTTTTCAAAAGGTCAATCAATTTTGTAGGCATGCATTTGTGGTGGCACCAAACACTTTTCGATTGGGTGCAGCGGAAACCATCGCAGTCTACTCTCACTCAGGACCTCAAGATGTGACCGTTAGCTTAGCCGATTACCCTGGAAAGAAAAACACTTTCTTCACTCAGAAAATAAGGGTTGTCAATGGTAAGTTGTGAGCAACGGGTTTCTTTTGTGACGCAAAAGTTGTGACGTCAAATTTCCTCTGCCCAGATGCACCCCAGACGCTCACTGTAACGGTCAAACCCGAACACATCCCAGATTTGAACATAACGGGACCTTTGAACCACCATTATGTGTATTTGATGGTCCATTCCGGTGGAAAGTGGAAAGAGTACAAAGTTTTGGTCACCCTCCACTCTGGTTACTTGTTTATACAAACTGATAAGCCCATTTACACACCAAAACAAGAAGGTCGATAACACAAACTTCAAATAAAATAATTAGGTTTAACAAACAGCTTAATCTGTATTCAATTTCAGTTAAAATAAGACTGATTAGACTTAATGAGGATCTGTTGGTGGATACGGAGCCATTCACTCTTCAAATCAGGGTACGCGTTTAAGTACTTCATTCAACAAGTTCGATTTAAAGACTTCACAATCGCATTTTAGAACCCACAAGGAACCATCGTGGACTCGAAGCCCAGTAAGGATCTAGAGTCTTCGCACGGAATGTACAATTACGCTTTCAAAATCCCAGGATATTCTTTATTGGGCGAATGGTCTGTTACCGTTCTTTATGGACTTAAGGTGAAACTCAACTCGACCGTCAAGTTTGAACTAGCGGAATACGGTAGGAATGTCCCATTTCATATAGTGTCAAAGTAAATTCACTCTAACATGGCATCTACGCAGTTTTGCCGACGTTCCAAGTGGAAGTCAAGGGTCCTGACGTCATATTCGACGATACTGAACAGTTCGAAGTTTCAGCCAAGGCAAAATACGTCTATGGTAAAAATGTCGAAGGAGATGCCGTTTTCAAACTGAAGGTGAAATTGGAATCTGGACATACTGTAGATATTGGCACAATTGGACCAAAAAAAGTAACGTGTATTTTTGGATTTTTCTGATTTCTCATGAATTGATTTATATTCCTTCAAATCTCGTAGCTCTTCGAAGGTTTAGCTACTTGCGAAATCAGTACTTCGGATATAAAGAAAGAAAAAAAGATTGGTTGGTTTCCCGGTATCAGTGGAGCTCGATTCTTGGTCGAAGCCATCGTTTACGAATTTTCTTCGGGCGCCAAAGAGAATGGAACGTGGGACGAAACAATCTTCTCCCCAACCCCATATATCATAGGTTTCCAGAAGTCTTTGTCCGATTTTAGACCAGGAATTGATGCGGTTGTTCAAGTAAGTCATTAAAGTCATTAAGACAGGATCGAACCGCAATTATTGCATATTCCCTAAAATCGATAATACCGCTAGGCGCAAATCACCCATGTACATGGCAAACCCGCCACAGACGTTGCAGCTAAGATCACGGTGTTGGACCATAATAATAACGCAGTACCGGTTAAAGAGCCACACGGTCGATCTAACGAAGAAGGTTTGGTCGCTTTCCTTATAGAAACTCAAAATGCGCACAAGTTCTTGAAAGTGACAGTAAGTCTGAACTTGAAAGTTCCTGCTCAAGACACTCCTGAACCTAAATATTGTTAATATAACTTTTAGGTGGAAACAGTCGATGATAAGCATCCTTCCAAGGGTACAATCACTCTACATGCTTTTAAGTCTCCAATTAATGACGCTTACATCGGCATAAGTAAAGCTAATAGACTAAAGTACGAGGTATGATACTTCTATTTACATTCATTTTATTCTAAGCATTCTGTTAAGCAAAACATCTGATGATTTATGATTGTGTTGTACGTCCTTCTTTTTCGTAGATTGGAGGAACTTTTTCTCGCTCTATCTACACGAACCCTCCAAGCATGAACCAGCCCATTTCCTACTTGGTCGTATCTAAAGGCAAAATATTAGCTTCCGGAAGTAATTGGCCTAGTAAAAGCGTTCAGAGAAGTTTAAGCTTCAAAGTGACTGCCGATATGGTTCCCAGTGCACGTGTCCTGATCTTCACTGTTTACGGAAACCATCTGTTAACCGATTCTTTTAAGTTTACGGTCGAGAAAGTGTGCCAACCGAACAGTTTGGTATTGGTCAACAATAAGACTGTAGTCTCGAAGTACAGATTAAGGAATTGACTTTTCTTACTAGATAACTTTGGAAGCGGAAAGCGATAGAAAACCGGGTGAAGTTGTTCATTTGAAAGTGAAAGGGAAGCCTAACACGATGGTGGGAATTCTGGCTGTAGACACCGCCGTTTACGCCTTAAGAAACAAAGATAAACTGACCGGAGATAAGGTAAATCTCGCGTTAATCTTTAATTTTTCGTTTTATTCAACAGTTGTCATTGTAGATGTTTAACGAAATGGACAAACATGATCTTGGATGCGGTCCAGGTGGAGGCTTGGACTCTACCGCTGTCCTGACCAACGCTGGCGTAATAATCATCGCCGATACAGTGGCTTTGACCACCGAAAGGAAAAGTAATAATTATTATTATTAGTTAATGCTAACAAATGAAATTAATAATATTCTCAATCAGGTTGTCTTGAAAGGAAGTTGAAGAAAAGAGAAATCAGCGAAGAAATAAGTTAATAAATGTTGTTCCCCTCTTGTTTTTACAATTCTAAAATTGATGTATTGGCATTTTTAGCTCGTGAACATGGGCAAGGGAATGAAAAGTGCTGCAGGTTGGGAAAGTTGCCTGATAAGCACAAAAGGTTGGTCAAAAGAATCGGACATCTCAAGAAGCTGTATTAACAGAACGTGGCTAATTGCAGAACGTGTGAAGTAAGAGCTGAAATTATCCGTCGATTTGAAGAGTCTGATTTTGAAGACAAGGAAGGTTGCGCCAGCGTCTTCCTCAAGTGCTGCGAAGCCATTCAGCCCAAGCCTGCACCTGGTCAGAATTGGCTTCTCGATTGCATCTCAACACTAAACCGTTTCTATAAATACTCGTGGCATTCCTTTGTTTCAGGACTTTACAGTCGTCCTTTGTTCCCTGAGTCTACAACGACTTTCGGACGATCAAACAACGAGGCCGAAGCCGATGAGGTGGATTTTCCCGATGAGGAAGAGCTGGGAGTTCTCGAAAGTGGCACTGCTCAGAGGAAAGATTTCAGAGAGACTTGGTTATGGGACAGTGGTGTTATCGGGCCCAGCGGCGTCATGGAACAAAATAGGACGCTTTTAGACAGTATCACAACCTGGGTTGTACAAGCGGTTGGACTTTCGGGTGCCGGGGGTGGCATGTGTGTTGCCGACCCTAAGAAGATCGTGGCTTTCCAGGATGTGTTTATAGACGCCAAGATGCCGTATAACGTCGTTAAGAATGAGCAGATTGAGATTCCCGTGACGATTTTCAATTATGGGCATAAAAGATTAATGGTGAGGGCGTTTGGTTTATTAATTTGTTATTCAATAATTAAGAAAATGGTCCTTTACTCTGTAGATGTTAGTATACACGTACGGAGTAGAAGGTCTTTGTTCCGATGCCGAACCAGGTCAAAAGGGAACCCGTAAAAAAATCTACGTCAATTCCAATAGCGCCGAGACAGTGGCCTTTCAAATGATCCCACTCGTCGCCAAAGATTTCTCTATTACGTTTTCGGCCATGTCCAGCGGAGGATCTGATACGGTTGTTAAGACGCTGAGTGTAATTGTAAGTCAGTTAAAGCAATTTTCCCGTAATAAGAGGTAACTTATTGGAATCTCGTTGCTCTCAGCCAGAAGGCGTGCAGAAAGAAGAGTTCATCACTTTCGCCGTTGACCCAGCCAACACGGAAAAGAGGAAAAGAAGGAATGTTGTTAATGAGAAATACGAAGCCAGATTCGATTCCGAAAACAAGAAACAACTTTCAATCGTCAAACTGACTCCGGAAGTAGAATTTGTTGTTCCTGGAACCGAATACGCCGTTGTTGAAGCCTACGGTACGGATGTAGTATCATAGCTGTGAAAATAAATAATAATAATAATAATAATTTTTGTTATCAGGTGACAAATTCGGTCCTTCGATTGAAACCAGTCTGAACGACCCCGATCGATTTTTAAAACTTCCTCAGGGTTGTGGCGAACAAACTATGATGAGCATGGGACCCACCGTATACACTTTCCATTATTTGAAAGCCACTGGAAAAGTCAATTCTACTCAAGAAGCAAACGCCTACAAATTTATTCGCGGAGGTAAGCTATCTAAAATCGCAAGTGTTAGACTAAACTTTAAAGTTAAACACTTTCAGGATACCAGCGAGAACTAACTTACCGAAAGCCCGATGGTTCCTACGCCGCTTGGCTTCATAGACCATCCAGCACGTGGTAAGTTAACTTTAGTCTCAATCTATAGCTTTACGAAGTCTGTTTGTTAGCTCATTTCTGCTTAAGGTTGACCGCTTTCGTCGCCCGAGTGTTTTGCCAAGCGGGAAAGTACGTCTTCATCGACGAAAATGTGGTCTGTAGCGCTCTGAATTGGTTGGTGACTAAACAGAAACCGGACGGAACCTTCGTTGAAACTTCCCCCGTTATTCATCAGAATATGAGAGGTGGAGTTAATGGTGACATTACTCTTACAGCTTTCTCCTTAATATCATTCCAGAAATGTAATTGTAAAAATGCTGTAAGTATAGTTGTAAAATTTAGTAGAAAGGTCTCGATACATCTTCACACACTTTCGGTGTCCTCTTAGAAATTACAAGGTCCCAAAGAAAGAGCGGCGAACTACTTACGCTCCAAAGTGCCGGTAATCAACGATCATTACCGAATGGCCTTGACGGCTTATGCCTTGGCTCTTTTCGATTCCGAATCTGCTATCGAAGCCAATGAAAAACTTTTACAAATGGTGTCGTTCGATCCAGGTACGTGATGACCGAATAATACGACGTTTATCGGCTGTACTTGAAAATCTGTAATTACTCAGCTTCGAACACGCGCTACTGGGGAGATGGGAAATCAGCCATTTCGGTAGAAGCGACCAGCTACGCTTTACTGACTCAGTTATTGTACAAGGACTTGGAGAAATCGACTTCCATTGTCAATTGGTTGAATTCCAAGAGAGGAAGTGGCGGTGGATTTGTGTCCACTCAAGACACAGTTGTCGCTATTGAAGCTCTGGCCGAGTACGCCATATTTTCTAGGGAACCCGACATATCCCTCGTCATGAACATTACCACAAACTCTGACCCTAATTTCAAACACACATGGCGCTTTGAACCCGATAACGCCAGAGTTAAAAGACAAGTCGCGGTGAGTTCATAGTTAATCCTTTGGTTCAACGAGCAGATTCATTCCATTTCCGACTTCCATTTAGCTGTCCAAAGTTAAAGGAAATTTGATTATTGACGCGGAAGGGACAGGCTCTGGTGTTTTTGGTGTACGACTGAGGTACAATATTGCCAATTCTCCAGACGCCATTTGCAAGGTACAAGTATTTGAATTACCTTTATTGCTTTTATTGACCTTTGTCTAAAAACATAGTTTGACGTTAATGTCACTGTCAGCGAAGCCGTCAATCAGATCAAAAAGGATAAGAAGCCGAAAGCCGTTCTTGATTTCGACTTCAATGGTGTTCCCCCTAAATTAGTCAAGGATCTCGGAATCGTCGAGAAAAATGGTACGTTTTGCTATGGTGTACCGTGCTTTTGAGTAAATACTAAGAGTATGTACTAATTTTAGTGAGTCAAGCTTTGGGAAGGTCAGCCGCCGACCGTCCTCAAGTCTTTGGCAGTCGCCAGAACAACCGGTTTGCTAAACCTCTGAGCAATGATGACTTGGGTTTTGATTATGATTTGAGAGACGACCAATTGGACGAACCACCAAAAGTAGTTTGGAAAAGAGATCTGAATGGTAAGAATCTATTATTATTTGATGAATCTTTTTATCAGAATAGTAACGTCAACAATACACTTAATATACTTGTAGTTGTCATAAATCCACCAGTAGAACGCGCACTCGGTGTTCCCAAGTCCAGCCTATTGCTTCTCAACTTAACTATTTGTACCCGGTATAATTATCACTGTCGTGCTCATATTAGATTCCCTCAACGTCGGCATACCTTTACAGGTATTTAGGTGATGGAGTCACCAACATGGCCATAGTTGACGTTGGAATGCTAACTGGCTACAAACCAATCCAGGAAGACTTGAAGAACTTGGTGCGTGATAATTCGCAAACCATTGACAGGTTCGAAATAAATGGACGAAACTTGATCTTCTATCTTGAAAAAGTGCGTAGTACTAACTTGCCCTGTGGGCTGTAATTGGGAATTTGATGAACATTCGCCTTTCAGTTTAATTCGAACGCCACCATGTGTTTCTCATTCCGAATTCAACGAGAATTCGTGGCTAGCAACTTGGAGTCCGGATTAGTCCGAGTTTACGATTATTACGAACCAAGTTAGTTTATTGACTATATTTATTTTTTAAATGAAATTAATTGTTCTAATTACCTTCCTTATACTTCTAATTATCGTAGACCAAGCTTGTAGCCAGTTTTATCGCTCCCAAACTACGGGACCGGTTTTGGGTAAAGTATGTTTCGACGAAAAGAGTCCCGATGGGAAGGATGTCGTCAATAAAGTTTGCAAATGCGCAGAAGGTATGATATCACTGGTCATTAAAGAAAAGAAGTAATCACAGTAAATGTTTTGTTTAAGGCGGTTGTCCACCCGAGAAACCGTTTAAGGAAGTATTCGAGGCTAAAAGTATACAAGCTTCTAGGATATTATTGGCTGACTGGGCTTGCAACGAAAGGGATTACTGTATGTTTATTTTCTACTGGGTTAGCTACACGAGTGATTTAAACAATGGTGTAATATAGTTTGGAAGGTTAAAGTGCTGTCGATCGATGAGAAAATGTCGGGGTATACTCACTATAAAATGCATGTGGTCAAGGTTTTGAAAGAAGGTCAGTTTAAGGTTAAAGACTGTAAAATTGGGCTCAAAAATGAAACAAAACCTTTATTAAAAGGACGTGAAAAGAAAGACGAGGTTGAAGATGACGAAAGGGAATTCCTTGCTCGAGGTAATTGTCCCGCTTCAGTTTTGAGCGTCAATACAATTTACTACATCATGGGACGCGATTCGGAACCCATTGAAGTCGACGGACAACCTAAGTAAGTCACAAATAATGACCCTAATTTACAGTGACCCATACTGACGAGATAATTATGACGCAGGTACAAGTACTTCATTGATAAAACAACCTTAATTCGAGCTTGGATCGACGTTAACGTCAGGGGCAATAGAAAATTACTAGAATTGAGAAAAAACGACAAAACGACGTCTTCAGCAACATTGAGCGAAAGTTCGAGAAGCAAGAAGCTTGCACGGATTAGTTTCACGTCGTGCAAACGTAAAATTTTTAAGAAATCTCACCACCAGGATATATGGTGAAAAAATACTAACTAGATTTAATTTTAAATTCAGTTTTCCGGGATATTTTACCTCGGTTTTATTTCATTTTTTATAAATAACACATGTTAAGCCTTTTTCTTCCAACTTTGGTTGGTTTCTGTCTGTTATTTTTGTACCAAGCAGCTCCGATGAAGCCGGCAATCGCCAGTCGATTCCCACAAATATTAATACAAATGAGACCCCGGTGAACTTTCCAGCACAAACGAATAATTGTTAATAGTTAATAGTCTTTCTGGAAATTGGTCGCTTTCAGGTTGCTTACCGGAAGATACGAGTCCAACTGATGAATCCCGAGATACTGGACGTCGGATGCGGTCCTTTAAATTTCTCTCCACCTAAAGTATTTTTCGGACACTACTGCAGGTAAGTCCGACCTACTTAAATAGTACGAACAGGTTTGCGCCTCGAATAAATCCGCCATTTCATCTTGATCGGACAAAGTATTGCGATCGCATCGGCTCGTTGACAGACTTTGTGTGTCCGGTCAGAAATTTACAGACCTACAATTACTTCCGGCATCAACCCAAAGTTTCTCGCATTCTTTGAAGGGGGCCCCTTTTTATGATAACGTTTTCGCCTGGATTAAAACGAATCTACCGCGAACTCCGTCCTGTATTTAGCTAATGACGAACAAAACATTAACTTAAGCAGTTAATATTAATTTAGCGTAATGGTTAATAACTTTCTGATGTAATTGGTGCAAATCGGAAGAACACTTGATTTATGTGATGTATTCGTATACTTGCAAGTTGCCCTCTTCCTTACATTTTTGGGCACAGATTCGTGATCTCAAATACCTTCCGATAACGTTAGATCGTCAAGAGCAAATCCACTTGAACAAAAATGCCTACAAAGTATAATCGTTTTTCTTGATTCTCTGTTAAGGGCAGACTTCGAAATACGACTGTGATAGTATTGTAATTGTATTTAACCTGCAAGAAAGATGAATTTTAGAAAGTCGTTTAGTCTCGATTAAATGAACATCTTTACTTTTTCACTTTAATTTTCGAGAGATTCATTTTGGCCGATTCCGACTTTCAAAAGGGGTGTCGATT